>JAHBCN010002007.1:0-101888 GCA_019359885.1 Listronotus oregonensis
GTAGATTTGTTGAAACCCATAACTTGAAGTACATACACAAACAGGTATGGCCCAACTTTTGCTACCAACCCTGCTTTTTAAAAAAAATTATCATTAGTTGTTAAGGAGTAATTTAAAATAAATTAATTAAAGCCTTTTTTATTCTTGAAATTTTGGTGCAATCCTTATAATTTTTAACAAGTGTATTTTTTTAAAAATCTGGTCTATTTCTTATATTTAGTTTATTTATTTTAAAGTGTAAGAAATGGGTTTTTAAAACTATTTTTGTTTTTTTTGCCACTCAGGCATTAATATAAGGTATGTTAAACATTACTTTATTGCATAAAAAACCTCTTTGACAATAATCCCCCCAAAAAATTTAAAGTTTTTAACCCTCTAAATTTGGAATAATTTGGGATACAAAATAGTTAAATGTAATGAATCTTATAAAAAAAAACGTGTTTTAATTAATTTATCCCTTTTTTTAAAGATAAATAAATTATCAAAAAATGTTTTAATTTTTTTTAAAAAAATTTTTTACATCTTTTATTCATTTACCCCTGAAACACCGTTTAATCTTTTTTTTCCTTTGTTTTTTTAATTTACTTTCATATAATTCATTTTATGTTAATTGGGCCACATTTATAACCAACTTTTATAAACTCTATGTGCTTCTACAAATCGATACCTTTGTTTTTGTCAAGGTCAAACAATGTACAATATAAATAATTAATCGGTTTTTTCCCCTTAAATGAATATTTTTGTCATTTTGAACAGTGTGGTATTTTAAACTGCGATTTTAAAATTTATTTTACATAAATTTTTAGATTGTCATTTGTTTAATTTGTAATTTATCAAAGATAAAATAAATTATAAAATCTCGTAACTTAGTTTTTTGATCTGTCAATTAGTTGCAAAATATATTACTAAATTATATTTTTAGAATAAAACATATCATAACAAAAAAGTTAGGTTTCTAAGTACTTAATCAGATTTTTTTTGTTTTAATATGAGAATTTATCAAACATTAAAAAAAAATTTATTTATAAAATTCGTGGGTTAGTCTTTCGATTTGTAAATTTAAAGTTGGAAAAACATATTAGTAAAATGATTTTTAGGTAAAAACTTTATCATAATCTAAAAAGTTAGGTATGCAGAATACATTATAGTTCATATTGGGATAAATTATATTTAATTTTTCATTGTTAATTTATGGCTCTATTCTGCAAAGCAAAAAATAATTTTTTAAAGCTTTAATTTTCAACTTTAAAAAAAAAATTTTTTTAACACCATCTACACAAAAAAAACATAATATAAGCAACTACTTATTTTTTAAAATAGTTTGTTGCTTTTCAACTGAGACAGTATCGGTAAAAATTTTTTTTGAAAATTTTTTTTTATTTTTATATCATTTTCATATCCCTTGCAAATCCTTATGGAAAATGGGTTTTGCCGATATTTTTGAATCATTGCACATTGCTAGTTCTAACGCAAAGTTTCAATGGCAATAATTTCCCAAACCCACAAAAAGTCCATGGATCAGAGTATAAATTTGCTGTTTTTGGTCCTACCCTTTGCAATTGACCTTTTACTCTGCAGCGTATATAAAATTACTTTTAAAGCTTTTAACTTCTCAACGTTTTAAAAAAACAATTTTTTATATCACCATCTACAGACACCAAAACGTAATATAAGGCAATTAACTGTCATCTTTTAAATGCAATTTGTTGCTGTTTCAACTGAGACAGTATCGGTGACCAAATTTCTTTAAAAAGTTTTGTTTTTAATTCCATATGCCTATTTTATTTACCTTACACAATCCTTATGAAAAATGGGTTTCGGCCAATTTTTTTTTAAACATTGTACATTGCTAGTTCCCAACAGCCAAAGCCAAAATTGCACGAAACCCAGTAATTTCTTTAAACGCAAAAAAAACCATGAGTCAGGTATGAAATTTTCTATTTTTCTCCCCTACCAAAATATTTAATTGTTAGTGTCAAGTAAATTTGGGGGGGATTTTGGTGGCTTTTCTTAAAAACACACGACGTTTTAACTCATAGAAAGTCAGGCGCTTTTACGGGAAAAAAAAAGTTGGGGTTGGTTGAAAAAAGTTTATTTTGGGAGCGATCAAATCTGGGGACTTATAGTGTTTTGTTTTACAAATGTACTATATGGGAGTGTTGGGGGGTTATCGGGTGTTGTTCCGATTGCGACTCTTGATCAGCGTGTTAAAAACTGTCAATTCGCAAAGTTAAAAAAAATTCGTGGAAACCATTTTCCCTAATGATTGTGCGGGGTTCTTTATTTATCCAAATTTAAATTGTTTAAGAAATTATTCTATAGTATTATTTACTATCTTTTAAATTAAAACCGATGTATACTCTTTACTTTTTTAACACAGAGAAATACAAATTTATTCGCTAATAATGCCCCACTTTTGAATGTATTTTAGCATTATACGAATTTGGACTGTAAATTCAAACCAAACATTTTTTTGGCAAAATTAAAAGGAATATTTTTTGAATTTGTTGTAGTAGCAACATATCACACACATGTACTCACCATCAATTGATAATTAAAAAAATTTACTGTTTTCAAAATATAAAATAAATTAAAAACTTTATAAAATTAAAATAGATTTTCCAAACGTTGGTTTATTTTTTTTAGAAAAAAACTAAAAATTTTCAATTTTTTTAAAACAAAAAACCAAAAAACAAAAAAAAGGTTTTATTTTGAAACAATTTTTTTTTAAATTAGAAGCTTTAAATAGGTCGAATATTTATAAACTTTTTATAATCCAAGTGCTTAAAGAATAAACCTATTAATATTCCAATAATTCTAACTGGTTTAAAACTATTAGTAAAAACCCTTGGCAAAACCAGTGCGCACTAAATGAATTTTCCTTCTTTATTACCGTCATAAGTTAAAGAAAAACATTAATATCCTCCGTTTCAATTTTTTTTTTTTCAAATGGTAGAAAATGAAGTCAACTCTCAGTCAACAACTCCCATTTGCAGAAAAGGTAGAATGTTATATAATTAGCGGCATTATTTTAAAACATTTACTAAAATAGCATAGTTACTTTAACAATATTAATATTGGAAATTTTACTAGAATTGTTGTTACGCTATTGATATCGGTCCAGTTTTTGCTACCAACCGCGTTTTAAATTAAAGTATCATTAGTTGTTCAGAAGTATAAAAAATTAAAAAAAAGTTTTAGTTTTTAATTTTTTTAAAATTTTTTTTTAAAAATTTTTTTTTGGTTAAAAAAAAATATCCCCCAGTTTGCATTTGTTTTTTGTCAAATGGTAGAAAATGAAGTCAACTCTCAGTTTGTCATTCAGCCGTAGTCTTAATATGTGTAAATAAAAGTATATATATTTAAAAATAGATTCTGCAAGATGATATCCAAAAACAAATTTGAAGATCAATCAACTTTTATTTATATTATGCCTGTACCACAAGTTGACGGTGACATACCTAGTTATATAGAGATAATTATATAATGTCTGGATTTTAAGTTAGATTATTAATTAAATTTAAATATTGCATAAATGTGTTAGCTCAACAAAATAATAAATATCAACTAAGAAAGTACACACATCAAACAGACTCAATTAGTAGTAATATTCTGCAAATAAAGTGAGATGATCGCAATGGGGTAGATAAAAATAAACACAATTTGAAAATTTATTTACCAGGGCAATAGTATAGTTAAGTAGCTTCTTAATTTTTAGTTGTTCATTTTTTTAAAATTTTTTTAAATGTCTTTTTCTATTTGTACTGCTAAACTTGTCTTTCGAATATAAACATTATGACAATTGTAAAATTAATTGCCTAAGAGAAATATGTTCCCAAAAAAAAATTCAAGAAAAAATATAATTTCTACAGTTTTATAACGAACAATTAAAAAACTGAAATTTTAACTGGCAATATGATTAATGACCCTTAAACCCTTAACGCGTTCTCTAGGCTCACGCGTTAAATGATCTCGATCATTAATCACCCTTATCAATATCCTTGTTTGTTAAATAGCTATTCTCAGGTAGATCTGCAGCTTTAAAAAGTAATTGACTTTTTTCCCCGTCCATAACCGGGGGTGGTTAAAATGGTCCCACCCGGAGGAAGCAAAATCTTTTTTAAAAATTTAAATTTTAAAAACTTTTTAAAAAGCCAAACCCCTCAATCGTTTTTTTTTATTACTTCAAATGTTTTTTACTTCTGTAATTTCCTTTAAATTTTTAAAATTATTATTTTGCCTCAATAACCTTGTTAACCAATTATTCTTATGACATTTAAAGCTTTTATTAAAAGAAAAAATATATTGCTGTTATATTATAAACAACGGAAATTACAAGTCAGTTTACAAATGAAATATTGTATAGTTATAGATATAAATGCGGCTGCGTCTCGTAGATAAGGTTTTGCATCCAGTAGTAATATAAATGATTATGGCGTAAGGGTTATGAAAATCCTGGAATATCCATAATCTAAGAGTATAAGCATTTACTAATGTTGGTAAATTATTTGATAATATTTTACTTTGGTCAAAAATTATGTTTAAGAGGTTTATAAAAGCCTTAAAATTCAGAAACAAAGCTAGATTATTTCTTCATTTAACCCGAAATGTCTACCGTAACAAAATAGAATCGTGAATCGTCATTAAAGGACTCAAGCGATTTAGCGCGGTAACAATATAACCATAAAAAAATCTTAAAAAATCAGTAGGTGCTTTAAATTAAATGATAAATGAGATAGAAAGAAACGTTTCTCGTTTTATTTGCTGCCTTTTGTACTTGCCGAGCTGGAATCCAACCTTTGCAGACGAATTACAAGCAGATTATCTAAGTAGCACCGGTTTTTTTCTTTTCTACGCTGTCATATTTAATTTTTCAACAAATAAAAAAGACTAGAAATCCAAAAGCAGGGTCTAGATATTTAATAATATTATCAGTCATTTCTAGACATAAATGTTCTTTACTTCTTGTAGTTGTTATAATATACATTTATAGTTATTGCTTTTAAACTAAATGACACATATTGACAGCTGTGACAGGTTTAGAACAATACATCAATTTTACAATAAGAAGAATATACTATTTAAACTTGATTCGATTCCCTCCTAGTTCTCAATATTCCTTATACGAAAAGCACATCTTTGCAAACACAATATATAATGTTATCTCCTTTGAAAACGGAGATGGAACCCATATGGAAAATGATACCTAGTCTAAATATTACAATTTACTTACAGCCCTTTTCAGGTGTATATAAGTAACTGTACACACGGGGAGGGGTTTTTTTGAAATTTTTTAATTTTTTAATTCATTGAAGTAAAAAATTGGTTTTGTATTTTTATTTGTAATTTTTAAATAAAATTTTACACTGTCATCTTAATAGGATTTTTTAGCACACAAAGACTTGTTAAAAATACAAAAAAGTTATTTACAACAAATTATATAATTTAAAACAAATTATATTATCAGTTATTTAAAAACATTAATCATAGCTCAGAGTGTCAGAGAGCAAAATATAAAAAATACTTACTGATACCAAGAAAGCAAACATTAAGGGGTCTTAATTGTTATTTGATGAAAGAACCGTTTTTTATCATGTCTTAAACCATTAAAGTCCAAAAATTTTTTTTTTTGACATTTTTAAATATTTTTAAAAAATCTAATTTCATCTAATTTATCTACGAAATAAGCTGGGGAAAAAAAAAAATTTTGTTGATTTGTTTTTGCCACGCAACGTCAAATAATCGCAAATTCTTTTTCAATGAAAAATAAAAAAAAATGCAATGCCTCCGGTAAAACGAAAAGTGCCAAAGTATTTTTAAATTTAGTTTTGAAGCAAAGAACAACATGAATTTATTTTGATCGGATTATTTTTATCTATTACGTTTCTGTAATTTATATCTGTAAGTAAATCATTTTTAGCAAAAGTGAAAAAGTAATTTTTTTAACACCATTTCAAAATAATTTTAGACATGACAGCATGCAAAAATAAACTTTTACGACGTTTGTAGAAAATATATTTATTGTTTTATTTTAATATAAATTTTGCTGCATTCTTTTTTTTTATATATATATATACATAAATATATATATATATATATATATATATATATATTATATATATATATATATATATTATATAATAATATATTTATATATATAATATATATATATATATATTATATATTATATATATATATATATATATATATATATATATATATATATATATATATATATATATATATATATATATATATATATATATATATATATATATATATATATATATATATATATATATATATAATCGCTTTTTATAACCAATTACTTTTTTACGAAGCTTTTTGCGTCTCTCATAACTTGGAGTTTAGGTACTGTTGAAAATCCTATTGGAAATTTTATATAATATGTAGCAGTGTCTCTTAATACCTTGGACAGCAGCAAGTATCTAAATTTGACTAAATAACACCAATTTGTTAAACAGTTTACAGAGCCATAACTGTTAAAATTATGACAAGCGTTTCAACGGTTTCCTATCACCGTTCTCATACATTTAAAAAATACTTGGGTTTTAAAAATAATAATCACTATAACTTGATCTTTTAAGTGACCAATCGTTATTTATTTAAAACATATATGTGCAATAATAAATTAAAGACAAATGCAACTACCATAAAACATAAACTATGTAACACAGTGCGCATGATGCTTTATTAAACACAAATGTAACTGCAAAATGAAAAATGCAAAAGCAATTTAAGACAGACACAGAGATTATATTAAAACATAAATAATAAAGGGCATTTAAAAAGAAATGTTGACAAAAATTATATTAACCCTAAATTTTAAATTAAAAGTAAGCGACATCAAATAAACTTAATAAGAAAAGAGTAGCATACTTCCGTTAAAAAATATAAATTCCAGTATTGAAATCTTATTACATAAAACGATTAAAGATTTCTACTAATAAACGAATATATGACAAATTACATTATGTATTTACTGTTTCATATTTTTTTCTGGGTTTTGGGACATCTCTATCCAAAATAGGGTTAGGTTTTTTAGAAATTATTTATAATGGTGCTATTCCAGAATAGGCTAGGAAGTAAACTTTTTTAAAAGTAAATATTTTACGGTAAAAATTGGCATGTTCTAATTTTAATGTTTAATAGGTTAAAAAAGCAAGTTTTCAGCTTTTAAACTTTAGAACTATCGGTGCATAAAATAAAGTAGTGCACTTTTTTCGCAATGTAATTATTTAAAAGTTAAAATACCAATATAATTTTTTATTTAAATAATTACAAAAAATAATAAAATAAAATAATAATTTCTACAAAATAAATATAAACGTAAAAAATTGTCATATTAATTATCTTTACAATATTTACAGTATACGTATATTATTACATATACATGTTATATTACTACCAGTATTATTAAAAGTAATGCTACTATATTTAAATTACTTCTTTTCCTGTTAAAATATCCAAACGTACGAAGGTGGGCAAGCCAATTTGGTCTACCACAAATGTGTATATTACACAAAAAAGTTTCAGCCTATTTTTCTCCGTATTATTACTTGCACAAAAGTAAGATTTGGATGTAGGATTTTTACATTAAAGGGTTATTTTCCTAATTACCTGTGAAAAAAAAAATTTAAAAAAATAATGTCAATATGAAAGGGAAAAAGGCCATTTTTTTTAAGGGGAAAAAGGGTCCCCACGTTTTTTATCATAAAAACTTTAAATTTTAAAGCCCTATTAATTTCTAATGTTAGGTTGGTTTTTACTGTAATATTTAATTAGCAGCAAATAGTATATAAAGCAGCAAAAAAGTATAAAAACGTTTTTAATGTTTATAGATTTTTTTATAAAACAAATGTAAAACGAAACTTTTAAAAGAAAAATATGGTATTGACTTTGCAACCTATATAACATTTCTAATTAAATGCCCATTATAATCTAAAAATAAATATATAAAACGGACCACGCTGTTTTCCGCTCGTGGGGATGTTACTACTGCTCTGGAAAATTTTTCCCTCCTCGGGCGATTTTCAGGCCACAGCAGAAGTCCGCATCTGCAACAGCAAGGCTTTGGTCAGGGTAAAAAATTTCCCCCCCACCCATTCATAGGTATTTGTCGATTTTGTACGTTTACAGGGTTAGAAATTTAGGCGTGCGGTACACCCCCGAAATAACACTTATTTAACGAGTAAAAACCAATATAGGTGAATGGCCATTTTTGGGTTTTTCTTTATGTTCAAAATTTTCAAATATAAAGTTTTTTTTTTTGTTAAGGGGGGGTACAACATCATTAAAAAGGCAGTTTTTAAACCCCCAAAAACGAGTAAAAAAAAAAAAAATACGTTATTCCAAGTTTAAGCCGCTAATGTTGTTGGCTTTTTATTGCTTTCTGAAATTTTTTATAAACTTGTTAGTTTTTTACAAAATAAGACCTATTAGCTATAAGGGCAAAAATACAGTGGTATGGTAATGTGTATGTATGTATTGTAAAACGGGGTGGACTAAACCATTGGGAGCTACAGGGGTTGGTTAAATTAAGAAAGTTTTAGAAAATTTTAATTTTAAAAATTTAAAATTTTCTTTAGATTTTATTTATCTTTTGGGTTGTTAGATAATTAAAAAAAACCAATGGTGCATTTTTAATTTTTTCCTGTAGCCGAAACTACCAATTTTACGGTTTTAAGATACTACAATATTGGGAACACTTTTTTAAGAAGAATTTAATTTAAGTAAAAATATTTTTCTAATTTATTTGTTTTTGAGATATTTCCCCAAATTTTGGATTTTCATACGGACGCCATTTTGGGATTTTTACATTTTTAAAAGGGCTCAGGAGCTTTTCATTAATGTATTCACAAGTCTAGGTTTTCAGATTGTTAAGCCCTCTAAAACGATAATTTTTGTTTATTTGATAGTAGGTTTTGGACTAGACTGCAATGGCCCCCCCGTTTCAAAAAAACAAATGATACGCATCCGGAGGGGCATCAACCTAACCTTTAAAGATTCTTAGTGATGAACTTGTTACCCTATGGATTTTTTTGTGAGAGCAACAAAACTTATACAAAAAAGTGATGCTTTTGAAAAAATTAATATTTTCTAATATTACCTAAACTGATAATAATTAAACAAAAACCGAAAAACAAAAATGTATCAGAAAAACAAGAAAATAAAATCACGGGAAATTCCTATCCCTCGTTTTCCCTCCCTTTGGGGTTACAAATGGGGCTGGGAAAAAATCCGTCTCTGGAACCACCAAAAAAATCATTTTTTGGGGGAAAAACGGGGGTGTTTCCCTAATGGCCCGGTAAAAATTTTTTTCTTTTTTAAAAAGGCAAATCCCTTTTTCCAATTTTGGAAGTTTCTTCAAAAATTTTTTAAGGGGGTTCCAGTTAAAACCTTTTTGGTTTCTTAAACAAAAAAATAAATGTTTTATCTAATTGTGGGCGAAAATTTAAAGGTGTTTTTTAAAATTTAACCTATGATGCCACACCCAGAAAATTAAACCCAAAACCCCTTGTTTGTAGCCGTCTTTCTGCTAAATTATGTGGATTTTGTATCCCAGCAGTGATAATTGGGCCCCATTAAAAATTCCACAATTTGTAAACCGGGTTTCGTCTGTCCAGAGAACCTGGATTGGAAATTGGGTATCTGTTGACATTTAGAAATAAACCATTGACTAAAGATGATTCGTCTATTGAAATCATTCCCCTTAAGACCCTGGAAAATACTTTGGGTTTTTATGGATAAAAGGTGTTTTTTTTTAAAGACCGATGCAAGATACTTAGGAATTGGGTTTTCTGTTCTTCTACTTTCCCAACCGATGTTGTGGGGTCATCTCTAACGTTTTCTATTTAATCGCCCCTTTTTTGCTTCATTATTTTTTGTATAAGTTTTGGGATTCGGTTTTACAAAAGATCCATGGGGTAAAAAGTTCGTAACTAAGAATCTAAAATTCTTGGTTGGGGTTTTTGCCGCCCGGAAATTGTTCTTCGTATGCAAGTGCTGCAGCTTCTGTATTTCTTTTTAGATTTAAAAAAATTTCTAGATATCCACCTTTCATCATTGGAATAATTAAGAGGCCCTTATTGTAAATATAAAAAACAAAACTTGAATTTTTGTTGAAGGCTTTCTAAACGAGAAAAAGAATTTTCACGCGCACAACCTTTGTTGATTTTCAATTCAATTTAAAAGCTTTTTTGAAAAGCCTTCTTTTTCAAAAATGTAAAAATCCAATATGGCGTCCGTATGAAAATCCAAAGTTTGGGTAAATATCTCAAAAACAAATAAAGTTAGAAAAAAAATGTTTCTTAAATTAAATTCTTCTTAAAAAAAGTGTTTTAATAATGTATAATCTTAAAACGGTAAAATTGGTAGTTTGCGAGCTACAGGCAAAGTTAAAAATGACCATTTTGGTTTTTCTTAATTATCTCAAAAAAATAAAAGATTTTTTTAAATTTAAAATTTAAAACCCAAAAAAACTTAGCTCTACTGGTTCCCGAGTTACCAATACATGAAAGGGCCCCAAATTTGCACACTGTATAAATTTTAGAAAAAATAGACAAATAAAGGAGTTGCAATATTCGTACGTAAAAGGTATGAAAAAGTTGACAATTTCGATTTTTGGCGAGTTCTTTATTGAGATCTAGAGTATAAGAAAGTTTTGAATTATTTCTTAATACGAAATATTCTTAGAGATTAACATGGTCTTTTCTAAAAAAAATTTTCCCTTTAACGTATTTCTTTCGACAGCATGATATCGCATTTCATTTCTATGTAAATCGGCTATGTCGGTTTTTTATATCTTACCATTCTCTTAAAAAGCTTTTAGTTGTTTTATGTTTTTGAAGTTTTGAATCTGAAAATGGTATTAAAATGCATATTGCAGAAATTATAATCTTGACCATTAAAGGATTAAAAAAAATGGAACTTCACCAAAACTTAAGCAAAATTATATTCCTAAACTATTTATATGTTATGCAACTAATTTTACTTACGGGGAAACAATCATCATCAATAACTGAATAATAAAGATAGTTCAAAGATAATTACTACACTTTTTTGTTATAGTTGTTATAGTCGGCCACCGTTGTCAAGATGAAAAATTAAAAAAGAAATTTAAACTAAATTTTAGGGGATTTTAAATTAAAAAGTTAGGAAATTCTGAAAGCTTTTATACTATTTATGACGTTTTGTCATAAAGTTCGTTATACCCCGGGACCTGGACCAAAGTGGTACCAAAAAATTATAAGGTGAGTAATCCCAAAGGAAACATACTGACACATGAATCTACCACAAAACTATAGAACATTTTTACTCTATGAACATAAATTAGAGGGTGCTTATGTTCGGTTTTTACGGGATATAACTACCTATATAAAAAAGAAACGCGATATTATGCTGATTGTTATAAGGAATATGTAAAATGTGTTGTAAAAGATAACGTACTTGCGCTTAAACCATTAAATTACGCTAAGGCTCCTGCTGTACGCGGATTTATCGCCAAACTTTTGCCATATCTTTTCCCCGAAAAGTAGAAAAAACTTTCTAAATTCCTCTTTCTTTATTTTATAAAGTATAGGTTAAAAATAAAAATTGAGAACCTTGAAAACTTTTAAAGTGAACGTTTCATCTCTGTATTCGTCAATTTTTTTTCGAAGCCCATAATTCCGACTTGGTTTAAAGACACCTAGTGGGTCTAATTTTTTTTAACAAAAGAGCAACTTTCTAAACAAAAAAAAATTCGAAAATATTAAAAGGGGCAAAGTTTTATGAATTAAATTTGAAAAGAAGGGTTTTTTTCGTATTTCACCCTTGTTTTTTCATTATGTTTTTCTCCACCTCTTGTAATATAAAATAAATTTCACATTCGAATACAGTAGTCCCAAAAACATGAAGCAAAATCAATTTTTTCCTATTCACCCAGGTAGTGTTACTACCTCGTCATTTTAGGAGTGTATGCCGGTCACCCAATAATATGTCCTTTAAAAATGATATTAAGCTATTGATTTGTTAAAGCAAATAAAAGTTTATTTAGTTTTTACCAAGCGTGATATAAATGGGTTTATTTTCATAGAAAATGCATAAAACCTTTTCTATTTTTTTTGGTCCACTCAAATATGATATCTTAGAAAAAATTTTAAAGTAATTTTGATCCCAGATGCAAAAGGCATTGTTTATTGAAAATTTTTTAAAAGCAATATATTAAAAAATTTTTTTAAAGAACCAAAAAAATTTTTTAAAAAAGTAAAACAAGTTCGTCAGTGGTCGGCAAAAAAGTAACAGTTATTTTTGTAAACCCATACTTCGATGAAATGTATTAACGACCGGTTGTACTAACAATTTTTGGGAAAACCCTTAGGGTTAAGTAATCCTTAAAATTTCCCAAAGTAGCCAATCAATTGCCTGTTTGGCAATTTTAAAAATAACCTTGTGCTAAGGGTTCCTTAAAATTGTTAAGGGTCATAAAAGTTGTTAAGTATGTGTTTTTTACGTAAAAGATTTTTGCATAAGCCTAAATTTAGCGTTAATTTAAAGCTTAGAATTACAAAAAAAAAAGAAAAAAAAAATCTCAAGTATTCTTATATTTATTCATTTACAGAAATATAACCATCAAAAGTCTTGCAGTATTTTGATGTTTAAAAATATTCATGAATATAATATGTATTGCAAGGTAAGTTTTAATTAAAACAAACAATCAAAATTTTAGCAATATTTGAATTTTAAATATTATTTAATTTTCAGTAATGGCAAGAATTTTATTTGAATCAATGTTAGACTCGCCACCAAAACATAAATTAAAGTATTTGATTTTTTTTTCTTTTGGTTTTTCTTTATTTTGTTTTAGAAATCTGCCAATTCATAGAACTTTAAAAGGACTGAGCACACTCAGTCGGATAACTCAGAAATAGGATCAAAGATTTCATTGTATAAAATATTGGGTAGGACATTTTTTTAAACCCCAAACAATACAGAACTTATCTTCACAAAAAAAAATTTGGTGAAATGTAAAGAAAATAAATTTATTACCATATTTTTTTTGTAATCCTCGTCTATAATAATTTAAACTTTAATAGAAATGTTTAAATTTAATAAAAAATTTATGGTAACAATATAGATTTTGAAAAAAAGCAGAAACAGATATCGCTTTTTGGCAATCTTAATACAGAAAGATTTTAGGTTACTTGACAAAAAAACCAAAGTTTTAGGGTTTTTTATCTTTTAAATAAATAATACTAATCAAGCTAAAAAGCAGACTATTAAAAAAAATGTGAAATAATTTTAGGTTATTTAAAAATAATCGGTTATACTGAACCAAAAATTAGAAAAGGTTTTATTTTCTATGAAAAAAACTACTTTTTCTACCTTAAAATTAAACGAATAATTTAAAAATTTTTCGCGTCTGGATTTAGGTGGTGATATTTGTTCCTTAACATATTTTTAAAAAATTCTAAAATGGGTAAAATTGATGTTTAAACCAAAGAAGCTTTAAGCATATTTGTCACAGGAATTTTTTTTATGTCAATATTACCATGAAGAATACCTAATAAAACTAAATATGGGGATATGCTTGTTTTTTTTTTTTAAACAAAGGTTTTTTATTCCTTTTTTTTTATTTCCCAAAAAAGATGTCTAGGACTTATTTTAACAGCGATTAAGTAATATACATATAGCATTTAAATAAAAGGCTTTTTATCTTTGGGTAAGAGAATTTTATTGTAAATACAATTTTAAAGAAGATTTTTTTTTCTTATCTAATAATATTAAAGTTTTAAAATATTTTAAATAAAATATTTTTCGCTTATTTATTATACTGATAATTTTAAAATGATATACCCAAATATATTTAAAAAAATACACAAAACAAAACTTATACCAATCTTATTCCAAGGTTGCAATTAAAAGAAAATTAAACTATAGTTCCAATTTAATGCTATTATTATTTTTAAATAATTATATGTACTATTAGTTTTATTTAAAATTACAGTTTAAAAAAAAAGTTACCATTACTATCCATAGCAATATTACCATTAAGAAATAAAAATTTTATCTATTACTTGGTTAAATATCTTACAATTGATTAATTTTAACACTATGTGTAAAAAAGCTATGGTAAAAAAAATGAAGTGGGTTGAAAATAATATGGTATATTTAAAATAACATAGTTTGGTCAACTTTTATATCATTAATCGTAAAAAACACACGTTTAAAAATGGCAAAAATATGGATACGAATAGTAAATTACAAAAATTTGGTTTTTGTATACTTTTAATTTTAATTACACTGGTCAACATTTGACCTCGAATGGTACACCTCACGAAACCAGGGTTTCCAAGGGTTTTTAGGGTCACTGATTCCTAATCCAAGGTCGGTTAAGGTACATCACATCAGGTTTAAGGTTATTTTTGAACGGAGAAAACACAAAGGAAAAAATTTAAACATAGGTTTTTGGGGCCCCGTCGAAGCAAGCCCAAATTTGGGCTTACTTCGACTTTTAAGGTCATTCCAGAGTCACTTCAAGGTCATCTTAAGGTCAAACTGGGGTTAAATATTTAAATGACCATAAAAAAATCTACAAAAATTGGTCTTTATACAAATAAGAAACATTGAGTAAAAAAAGTAGCCAACAGATGGCTCATATCTACCGCAAGAGATTAGTCGCAATGAAGTAATATAAATACCGCAAAAAATGCAGGCGTTGGTCTATGTAAGGCTAGAAGATTGCAGGTTCAAGTTCAAACTTTGAGACCTATTTAGATTATTTTGAAATCATTAAAAAATGTATCCTTCAAGTGATCTTAAAATGACCTTAAAGTGGCGACTGGGAGACCTTGAAGGTCAAACAAAGCACGGATTCGGGCTTACCAAAACCTTCATACATTTTTTTCCATTTTTTTTTCCTGTTTTCCCAGTTTTACCTTTAAATAACCTTAAAACTAAGAGCATAGAGGTCGACTGTCTTTAGATTTGGAGAAAGCAAACCGAAAAACTTATAAGCCAATTTTCTCAGATTTTTCAATGCCATTTATATATTTAACCTCAGTATGACCTTAAGATGCCCATGAAGTGACCTTGGGATAACCTTTAAAGTCAAAGTCAGCCTGGATTTTTACTCAGCGACAATAAAAACCTAATTATAAGTTTTATCAAATTTTTTCGCAGTTTTTTTCGCTGTTTCACTTTTAAATGACTTTGAAATTAAGGACATATATGTCAACCATTTTTAGATTTGGAGTAAGCAAACCAAAAAACCTATAGACCAATTTTCTCAGATTTTTTTAAGGTCATTAATATGTTTAACCGCAGTATGACCTTGAAGTGACCTCGATATGTTAAAGTAAGCCCGCATTTAGACTCGGCGATCTTAGATACTCTCTCTCTCTCTCTCTCTCTATATATATATATATATATATATATATATATATATATATATATATATATATATATATATATATATATATATATATATATATGTATATGAATGGTTGTTAAGATCTCAGCGTTACGACCGGATTGCGGCAGGAGTTGGACGACCAACGCGTTCCCCGGAAGGAGAACAATAGAGCGCTAGCCGAAAGGTAAGGCCTTCGTTGGGCGAGTTGTAACCACCAAACCCCATTCCCAGTTTCCGCTGGGAGTCCGGTGTCAACTCATATCGGCACAGGCCGCAAGGTTCGGTGAGTCCAGGTATGGGGTGACTATAACTTCCCCCGAAGGGGAAGGATTATAGGTTACTGTGTTGTTGTGTTGAAGTTTCGTTCTCATGACCAGTTCGCTTGGCTTTTGACGACGTTGACGATGTCTTATCATATATATGTATATATATATATATATATATATATATATATATATATATATATATATATATATATATATATTATACACCCGTCTTATGCTTATTTAACTGTAAAATTTTCATATCCCGTAGACGCCAACGGTCTCCGCAAAAAAGGCCCTTAAAGGGGTGTCACAAAAAAAGGGAGTCAGGATGGTGCATTTTTTTAAATGGAATGCCCTGTATTTTTTTTTTATATATTTATATTTCAAATTTATGATCGTAAATCGGTTTGTTAATTTGTGAGTAGAGAATGTGTCACCATTAATGAATACCAATGTGTTTCAAATATAGGCTATAACAACGTAATATCAAAGTCGATTTTTGCCGTTAATCGAATAAAAATTCTAGTGTCAAACTCTTAAAAATTTGAAAACACTTTTTTTTTTCTTATTTTAAATTACGAGCCCCGTATATTTTTATAGGTCGTTAGATGCATAATAATAATTAAAAATAAACATTTTCTAATTTATCCCCACTTCTAACACATTAGTTATTCGTTAAAAACTCATTTTGGCATCTATTTTGATAGTAATATCACTGGATAAAAACGGTAGGTGGATACGTTAAACAATTTATTATTGACATAAGAGTTTCTTAATAACAGTAACTATTACCTAGAAATTGGTTAAAGTTACATAAATGTTAGCCTAAAGGTATTAAAAATTAAAAATTAGGTTTATTTATCATTTAAAGGTTCTTCTTCAATTAATTTAATTTAATTAATAAATAATAATTTACTCGAATTTTTATAATACGCCAAAATAAGATTCTGTAAGTTAAATAAACTTCAATGAAATGAATTGTTTTTTATAGCCACCTATCATTTTATTCATGATATTACTATTAAAATAGATGCCAAAATGAGTTTTCAACGAATAACTTTTAATGTGTTAGAAATTTCGATAGGGTTATAATTAGAAAAATGTTTGTTTTTTAATTTTTCATCTACCGACCTAAAAATATACAGGGGCTCATATTTAAAATAAGAAAAATAAAGTGCTTTCAAATTTGAAAAGTTTGACACTAAATTTTGGACACCCTGTACAGTTCGAATTAACCAAACATTTCCTAAGCGACTAATATTAAGTTATTTAATAAGTTCCTTGTTTAATTTTATTAATCAAGCACCATTATTTTATCCATTTTAAATTCAATGGTGCAAAACAGTTTTTTTTATATTTTATTTTTTTTCTCTGAAATTACCAAACCGATGTTGAAAAAATTTTAGAGAAATATAAATGACCACAAGAAGTACCTAAATATACAAAAAAATATAGAGCATTCCATTTAAAAAAATGCACCATCGTGACGTCACACTTTTTTGTGACACCCTGTATAACCAAAATTATTTTCCTGAAATGCATCGTGGGATAAAGGTAACGTCTGCAAAATATGAAAATTTTACAATGAATAATAAATGAGCTACATAAGACGGGAGGTGAGCTGCAGGACCCTGTATATATATATATATATATTTATATATATATATATATATATATATATATATATATATATATATATATATATATATATATATATATATATATATATATATATATATATATATATATATATATATATATATATATATAGATAGATATATATATATATATATATATATATATATATATATATATATATATATATATATATATATATATATATATATATATATATATATATAATATATATATATATATATATATATATATATACAGGGTGTTAATAATGGTATGTCATAATTTGAAGGAGGCATTCCTGATCGATTTTGTCGAAAAGTTCATATAAACGTGGGCCCTAAAGTTTAGTTAAGATACAGGGTGTTAAAGTTTTAATTTTGCTTTCGTTTTTTCTTAATTATTCTTTAACCAAATGACCTAGCGGTACAAAATTTGGGATCTGAGGGTTTTCTGAGGCGAGAAATTTAAATTCGTCCACGCTTTTGATGTTGCTACTAGAGGGCGCCAGCTACGGCCTTCCTCACTTGTTTTAGATGTCGTAACTTTTTTTAAGCTTAGAATATTGACCTGTTTATTAAAAAATAAGTTACTATAACCATCTGCATCAAAAATCATCGTGTTAAGAATTATCACTATGCAAAGTTTGAAAGCAACAATAAAACGTTTCCATAAAAAAATTGTGGGATCCTTTAAAGTGTGTTTATGAGAACCGCTGCTCCTAGAGACCTAAATAAAGTATAACATTTTTGATGCAGATGGATTTATAGTAACTTATTTTTAATAAACAGGTCAATATTCTAAGCTTAAAAAAGTTACGACATCTAAAACAAGCGGGTGGAGGGCCGTAGTCAGTGCCCTGTAGTAGCAACATCAAAAGCGTGGACGAATTTAAATTTGTCGCCTCAGAAAAAACCCCCAGATCCCAAATTTTTGTACCGCTAGGTCATTTGGTTAAAGAATAATTAAGAAAAACGAAAGCAAAATTAAAACTTTAACACCCTGTATCTTAATAACTAAGCATTTTAGGGCCCACGTTTATATGAACTTTTGACTTAAAATCGATCCAGGAATGCCTCCTTCAAATTATGACATACCATTAAGTAACACCCTGTATATATATATATATATATATATATATATATATATATATATATATATATATATATATATATATATATATATATATATATATATATATATAAGACTATATCTATGGTTTTTGGATGGAAATTACTAATGCTGTTGTTTCTGAAAACAAAGATTTATTTTATTAGTTTCTTATCAAAGAAAACATCTTATTTAGAACACTATTGTAAAAAACCTCACCTGAAAACAAAGAAACGACATTCAAAGTTTATTTTTCCACTAATTTTAATCGTTTCTTTTACAAAATAAATCTCATTCAAAGTTTACTTTTTACGGCCTTTTTTCCAATACAATATTATTAATAATTCTAACGTCCAAGTCAACTTCAAACTAATCAGTTTGACATTTATAATAAACCGCAAGAAGCGCGCCAAATTCAAAATTAAAGAAATCGGTTTTCTTACATCTCCTTCCGGGAAAGAAAATTCATCTATGAATTTTCTCTTCAAAATCTCATCAAGCTCTTCTTCCAACTCTTCTTTACTGGTTTCTCCTTTTTCATCTTTTGTTATTTGTGGGAATTAGTTTTGTAACATGAAATAGATTTGACTCTGTTTTCCTGTGTCCTGTATCTATCTTATAAATTGTATTCGATTTTTTCTACTATTTTATATGGTCCAATTCTCAGTTCATCTAGCTTTTTCCTATTTAGTTTATTACCATTTTCTACATATACCATATCTAAATTCTCCATTTTTTTCTTTTTTCTATCATAGCGCATTTTATAGTAATGTGATTTCAAAGTATTATTAAGCGCTCTTTCTTTGTCTCTGATCCAATACTATGTACATTTATTGCGCTCATTTGGTACGACTTTAACATCTGTCCCATATAACAAATAGCAAGGTGCGTATCCATATTGGAGTGATTAGTCTGATTGTATTTTCTACGCATTCATGTGCTATTGTAGTCCACGCTTTTTTTTCTCCATTTCCATTTATTCCTGCATCTAATTTTGTTTACTAGTGTTTGATTTAACCTTCATTCAGGCCATTTTGAAAGGTGCATTCATCAGTTGTAAATATCATTGTTATTTGTTGTCACTAAGAAATTTTTGAATTCTTTTGAGTTTATTCCAGGATACTCGGTCGGTGAGAAGCATTTCAATCTCATCTGTTTCGGTGACTTTATTTATTAGCTTTATAAAATCATGTACTCCAATGGTTTGTGGCTAAGTAAACTGAAAAGATTTACCTATTAACCATACTGCCAATATCTCAGTATCTTTGATGGCCAAACATTCTAAATATATCGTTTTTTCTTCTTTTGTGCTCCAGTTAGTTTCTTGGAAAAGTAGGCTACTGGTTTTCTTACCATCTGTTTGTGTTTCAAAACTGCTCCAACGCCCTCCAGCGATCCATCGGTATAAATGTTAATTGGTAGATCTTGATCGAATATTTCTAATATTGGTTGTGACAAGCTCTTTATTTTCAACGCTTTTTGACATTCTTCAGACCAAAAGAATTTTGATTTTTCTAAGTAAGTTATGTAGTGGGTCTAGTATTATTGCACTTCTTGGTATGTATTCGTGGTAAAAGTTGATTTTTCCAAAATTGTCTAACATTCTTCGGGTTTTAGGGAAATTCCTTATCAAATTGTTTCCTTTACTGGTTTTATCAAATTATTTTGAATAATATGTCCTAGGTATTTGATTGAATCCGATGCAAATGTAAATTTTGTAAATTTTAATCGAAATCCTTCTGTTTGAATTGCTTCGAGCAATTTTTTTAAGTGACTTATTTTTCTTCGAATGATTTGGAAAATATCAGGATATCATCTATGTAATTCACGCCAAAATCCGTAAGTTTATATTTTCTAAGATATTACTTAATATCTTTTTAAATATTGCTGGTGATGTTTTCAAACCGAATGGTAAACAAGTCCATTGAAAATGTCCTTCCTGCGTTACAAAGCCTGTCTTTTCCTGTCTTCTACTCTTAGAGGTATAGACCAAAAAGCCGAGTTTATGTCTAGGCTTGTAAAAAATTGAAAATCCTTTTTCTTTTTTCATAAGGTCTTCAATTAATGAAAAAGGGTTTAGCCTGTGGCACTACTATTTATTTAAATCCCTGACTTTTTATTTTCTTCCTTCTTAAATGCCAATGTTACCCGGGGTGCAAATGGACTGTACGACTCTTCTATAAGCTATTATTCAATAGTTTTGCTATCTGTTCCCATTCCTTTTTTTTCTTCTATAGTAACGGGCTTTGTTGCAGTATTTATCCACTAATAAATTATTCTTGCTTCATATTCTTTTTAAATGTTCCACATCATATTTTTCTTTGGCAAATACTGATTTATATTGTTGTATTATTTTATTAATTTCTTCCTTTATTTTCATCTAAATGAATAACTTTTTTTTCAAATTCTTTTCGTTAATATGCTCATTAAAATTTATTTCGTATTCTTTTCTATATTTGTTACCCCTTTTTTCTTTATTTATACTTTCCTTTTTTTTCTTGATGTAAGTATTGTTTTTGAGTTATTTTTAAATCCTCATTTTTAAAAAAAAATTATATTTCCGTCTAATCCTATTAAAAAATCAAATCGGAAATTTGGTCATCAATGATATAAACACTATATTTTCTTTTCAAAAATTTTTATTTTTAGATTTGTCAAACCATTTTTTTGAACACCACTAATTGTTACTAAATTTTCTTTATTTAAACTGTTTTTCTTTGTTTTTAATTTTAATAATTTTGGGAATTAATGAGAGAAACATTCGAGCCTGAATCATACTCCATATATTTCTAATTTATCATTTAATAGTAGTTTGACTTTATTAGTGGTGTCACTATTAGTTTTTTTGTTCTGTTTCATTTAACTTGCTTCAATCACTGAATTATTTACATGCTTTATAGATTTTCCCCATTTAATCTATTAATTTTTAAACCCCTTAACCAGCATGCAGCCTCGGGATGGTAGCGAGTATTTATTTAACTCCGCATATTTTGCAAAGAGTATGTTCTTCTTTTTTTTTATTTATCTTTTGATTTTCATATTTTTTTAAAATGCCCATTCCTATTTTTATTTAAAATGTTCATATTTTTTTTCACTTCATTGAATAAATTTACTGTACCCCTTCATTGCTCCTCTATTTATCTTCTTTTAGTACAAATCCTGGCAAACCTGCAATAAGATCCACCAGTGTACCTGTATCTATTGATCTCCCATTTCGAGTATAAGTTTTTCCTTTTTTATGGCATACCACCAAAGAACCATCCTTGTATTTAAATAACAGCGCATAAGTCACTTGATTCCAGCCTTGGTTTGCAAATGACTCAAAAAAAACTTATTTTTCCATATTGTCCAGTCCGAGAGTGTAAATATTATAATCATAGAACTGTCCCCAATCAACACAACTTTTGTCCATAAATATCTAAGTATTTCAATTTTCTTCTCATCTTCCATAATAAAAAAAGCGTGAACTTTCCCCTTTTTCAAAATATCAATCCATTGGCTTGATTTGAGTTTTTACTTGTAAATTTTTCAATCACAAACTTCTCTGCAATATATTTAAATTATGTTTTTTAAAATCTTGTGTATTCTCAATTAATTTTGAAAATAATTTTTCCAATGAATCTGTTTTTTTTTCTAATCCCCCAGATGCTTGCTTTTGATCCATTTCTTCTAGATATTGCTCCCCAAATTGTAAATTACCATCTTCATCTATGTAGACTTTATTTAGTTCGTTTGTCATTGTTATCCAAACTTTTCTTGTCTGATATCTTTTTTAAACTATTTTTCACTTTATTACGCAGCTGTCTTCATCAACTTTATGAAACCGAGACTGTAGTTCTTCGGTATAATACACTTTTTTTCTTTTTTTGTTGTTTTTGGGGTTAAAAAAGACGTTTGTTTTCCATCATTGAGGGCTATTTATAAATTCAAAAATAGCTTTTCCGGTTTTTCGCTGTTAGGTATTTCAATAAAAAAAATGTCGTTTTATAAGACATATTTTATGGTTTTGGAGGGAAATAAACTAATGTTTTTTTTAAAAAAACAAAGATTTATTTTTTATTTCTTATCAAAGAAAACATCTTATTTAGAACACTTTGAAAAAAACCCTCACCTGAAAAAAAAAAAAAAGCATTCAAAAAGTTTATTTTCCACTAACAACGTTTTTTTACAAAATAAATCTCCTTCAAAGTTTACTTTACGGCCTTTTTCCTAATACAATATTATTAATAATTTAACGTCCAAGTCAACTTCAAACTAATCAGTTTGACATTTATAATAAACCGCAAGAAGCGCGCCAAATTCAAAATTAAAGAAATCTATTTTTTTTACATATATACATATATATAAAAATTTTTTGGATTTTTTCCTTTTGTGTTTTCTTAGTTTAACCTTCAAATAATCTTGAACCTGATGTGATGGACCTTAATCGACCTCGGATTTGGAATCAGCGACCCCAAGAACTCTTGGGAACCCTGGTTTCGTGCGTTGTACCATTTGAGGTCAATTGTTGACCAGTGGTATTGGTAATACTACTTGCTACATTTTTTGAATTAAGGAGAAAATTTAGAATCAAGCTGTTTACAAAAAAAGTGAAATTAAACAACAGCCATGCAAAATCATAACTAATGTTTTAAGGGTTAGTTTGCAACTTATATATTATGCGATACATTTTATATTATGTATTGTTTGGGCATAATGCCTTGTTAATAATCAAAATGTTTTTCAATAAAAAATTCAGTATTATTTTACCATATGTATATCATAACAAATGGTAAACCTAAATAAATGAATTTACCTATCCTAAATTTCCTTGGTATTATTTAAATGTGAAAACAATATGTTAATTCATTTTAAAACACACAAGTTTTTTTTATAAAAAAATATTAAAGTTTGTATTAATACGTCCTAAAATTATTAGTATCATATAGATACTAGCTTTAAATTATTATATAAAGTTTTTAAAATTTAAAAGACACCCCAAATCCACAAAAGGCTTTAATTTTATAACAAAATTTTTTAAATATTCTTTTTATTTTAATGGATTATTTTTTGACAGTGTCAAAATACTCCTAAATCTTTTTAAAACGTGTATCATAATACGAGAAATTGTAACGCAAATACTATAGGAATATCAGAATATTTTTTATGATGAACAAAGATAACTAAAAAACGTCGTGCAAAAACTCTTTACATCTCACCTCTGACTGGCGGCAACAACCTCTTGTCGTACCGAGTTGCCCGCAAAAGATTATCCAGGATTTCCTTGTCGGATTTCCCCTCCTCAAAGCTGGAACACAAAGATACTAGATTAACAAGGATATGTCTTGATTTATTTATATTTTTAAATCAAGAATATAGTAAAATAATGTCTATTAAGTCCACTAAGGTAAAGTATTTTTTTTTAATAAATGTTTTTTGGCATTTTGATTTTAGCACTTTACAAGACGACCTAAAAAATGCTATAGAATTTCTTCTATTTATATTATTTATTATATTATAAACCCATTGCTGAATGTCAACCAACCATTTAGAAACTGGCAATTTTCATAAAAAATTGAATTAAAATGGCCACCTTTAAATGTTTAAGTGGACTTTTATGATTCGCTTTTCTAACGCTATTTAAAAAGTTAAGGACCAACTTTAATTATTTTACAATTACATTTACATGTATTTATGAAGTAATTCAATTTTATTTATCATACAGAGTTGGTATATTTGCATACATACAGACACTCAAGATAACAAATAAAAACCCCTTTAAATATTGACACTGATTTACTTAATAAATAAAAAAATATATAGGTAATTATATTTTCTACTTATTCGAAAAAGTTAAAATTTATAATTTTTTTGCTATAATATAACTAAAAAACCCTATACACGTCCTACAGTAGTGTATTACCTAGCCTGAACCTTATTCAAAAAAGTTTTATACAAGGAAAATAAACTACCAATTTAAAGTTTTTTACTTAAAATAACTGATTTCTTTGTTTGTTTAACTCACAGCTTTCTAAATCTTTCTTACAGAGTTACACTCTAATTTTAAATACTGATATTCAATTTTTCTTGTGGGTCTTTTAGCTGTTTTTATTTTGTTTTAATACCGAAAATCTTATACAATCTTTTAAAATATCGAGCATTGTTGCTTAGTAAAGATTTAAAATTTGAGGAGTCATTTCATATAAATAAATTTAGTTTACTAACAATATTTTTAAATCTTTCGTTCTACATTTAAAATTTATGTACCAACAAGAGTTAATTTATTGTTTATGATTAAATCAACAGATTTCCCTAAATAAAAAAACTTTGTAATTATTTTAAAGAAAATTAAAAAAATGGTGTATGTGTAATCTAATTTTTTGTTACATATTTTTTTATACATAATAAACTTTGTTGGCAATTGTTTATTTAAAATAATTTATCTAAATATATATATTTCTTTCTTATAATAGAACCAGAAATAAGACCTAATATATTAAAATTTTACTTAATTTAACAGTTAATATGATAAGTGAAGTTATTTGAAAAATGTTTTAAAAAAGTCACTGTTTTTAGAAGGTGAAAAAAAATTATGTGCGTTGAATTTTTTTATTTAATTTACCCTTACATTTCCAAAGCCTAATAATCTACAATATATCCTTTATATAATGATAGATTTCTTTATAAAATCAAGATAAAAGCTAGTATACATACATGTCTGACAGGGCCAGGGTTTGCCTTGTCACTAGTAAAATAGCAGCCGCACGAACGAGCATCCAAGGCTGACCCATATTAGGACATCTGTAAATAAAAACGAAATTTAAATACTATAGAATTTGGGTAAATGGTTGTGCAAAGTTGTTCATTTTAAGCAGTAGTTTATATTCGAATACAAATATAAATTAATATATTACCTATAAAACCGATTTATATTTTTAGATATGATTTTCATTAAAGGAAAAAAATAAATACCTTAAAACCAACTCTAAACAAAAATCATAAACATTCTAGCTTAAAAATTAATCAAATATTATGCCGAAAAATATGTCGGCAATTAAATTTTCCTCCTAATTACCTTGTAATTAACTTACTGAATAATGATATTTCCGCCTGTCAATATACTAACATTAGGTATCAATTATTACCATCAAGTGGAAATAACACTTTATGGCTAGTCACCTTTAAAAAAAACTCTTAAGACTGAAATACTACTTGGACAGAAAAAGACGATTCATGTTACAAAAACTGCTTCTAATATTATGTTTACATGTCTTTTGCTTCACAAAGCAACAGTAACAGATGGAACATGATATAAAAAAGCAGAATAAGTAACTAGTTAAGCTAGGTAAAAAAAGAAAAAAATGTTTAATTATTAAATGTTATAAAAAATAATTAGAGTAGAAAAAGACGTATTGAAATAGTAATAGGTAATTTATTTCTGTAGTAAGAATAACGAATTCTACAGATATATCGAATTTAATAGTAACGAGTTTATATAAAACATAAAATTAAAATTGTATAAAAAAACTGTAATGCTTAAATTGTGACATTAAATGGCAATATTATTATACCCATGTTAATAAACTCTCGTTTGACTGTTGTATTGTTAAACTGTAACACAGTGGACGGAATAGGTAACCTAGCCATTCAAAAGTACAAAATATATCTTACAGGAGTTTTCAGATTTTTTTTTTAATTGGAATAACATTAAGCAATGCAAACATAATATTAAATGGCGGTAGTCCGTGTTAATTGCTTAAAGTTAATATACAACAAGGGTACTTCGGAATGAAAGTTTTTGCCCGCATTAAGTCTTATCGAACATATCGAAGCCTCCATTTTTTTAAAGTTCTTACGGCGTATTTTGTATTTTCATATAAAATGTATATAATTATATAAAACTAGATGAAAAGCCTGTCTCCGCCAGGCGAGAGACAATATTAAGTAGCCTCTGTCTCCGTTAGACGCCTTCCGTACGGCTAACGGTAAAAAACCACTTTTTTGCTCCTATTTTTGTCCCGGGGGCGAAATTCAAAAAACGGGCTTTGTTAGGTTCTAGCCACTGCTAAAGACTACCACTGTGCCAAATTTCATGATTTTAGCTCAAGCCATAACTTCAGAATCACGTGGATTATTTAAATAATATTATATTTTATATATATATATATATATATATATATATATATATATATATATATATATATATATAATACTACCCACATATAAATAGATCCACATTGATGAGTCAAAACATTCCTATATCTGCAAATATAGAATCTTATATATGTAAAATAAACATAAAGTTATGTGCTTAAGTGAGGATAAAATTAACTTTAGCATTGTTAATTTAAATTAATTTTTTTCTTTTCTTTTTCAATGGCTATCTGAAAAACAAAAACACTTTTTAAATTTTAAAACAAGAAAAGCCTTAAAAAAATACTTTTGCTGTATTTTCATATATGGATACGTTTAAACTATCAAAGAAATAAAGCAAAAGTATAATAACTACTTTGCTTATATAAAGAAAATTTTAAACAATTTTAATAACAAAGTGTATTATTATATAATTTAGGGTAAAAAACTATTTTAATTAGCCGAATTTCTGTGGCCTAATTAAATTGTTATTTTTTAGATCAGAGTCAATATCTAGGCAGTTTAGTTTTAAAATAGGACGATCACTCAAAAACTTTTAAAAATCAATGCAAAAACCGAAAGGTTTTGCCCAAGCAACAAGATTACTGAGAAAAGAATTATAAAATTTTTAAAGAAAAAAATTAAAATTAAAAAATCTAGCCAATCCCATACCAATAAAAACCTCTTACACACCAGGTAAAGCACTTGCTACAAAACATTCGTATAATTTTATACAATTTGGGACCATTTCTTATGTATAGTTTTTATTTATTTATTTATTTAATTAGCGCGTCAACCTCTTAGGGTTATTAGCGCACATACATTAAATTAATCAAAATATTATTAGACATTCTAGGTTTTAAAAATACATTTAGCAACTAAATTCATTATAATTCTTAATTAAAGTTCATTAATTAGACCAGTGGTAGTTGGGAATCTTATGATAGCGTCATAGTCACACTCTTTTCCAAGTGTTTTTACAATGTCTAGGGGAATCTGACATGCCTGTCTTTCCGCACTATAGCGAGGGCAGTCTATAAGTAGATGTTGTATACTTAAAGGAGTTTTGAACTGTTCGCATTGGGGTTGGTCTGATCGCGTTATGAGATAACTGTGGGTTAATTTGGTATGTCCTATTCTTAAGCGAGAGATAAGCACTTGTTCTTTTCGTCGCACTGGGATATTAGGCCAGGGTATCACTGTGTCTTTCATTTTGCGAAGTTTAGTAGCCGAATGATTCCACTTTAATTGCCACGCACTAGTAATGTGGTATTTAATAAACTGTTTAGCGTCAGTTACTGTCTTATGTATAGTGCAGATATGTATAAGAATATTTTCAAAAAAGGTAATCCATAACAAATTTCATTAGTAATATTATAAAAAAGTTTAAATTTTTAAGAGAATATTTTAGTTTAAAGAATAGATAAGGTATGTGATATTTACCTGTTATTTTTAAGGGAAGGCTAAGTAAAGCTTAGAAGGTTAAAACTGTAAACAGACATTTTCTAAAGATTGCTGTTTCAAATTTATACGCAGATTATATGGTTGCCTAACAAATAAGTAGTAGTAAAAAATAATAATAAAATTCAGATTTTCTTTAACAAAACAAACAACATAATTTTTAATTCGCAAAATACGTGGTAACGGAGCAAATCTTGACATTTTACAAGTCAGAGTAAGTGCTACATACATAAATTTGTCCGGATCAACAGTTCACGAGAATAAATAATGTCCCTAAATTATTATTTTGTTTACCTAATTATACGAAAATATCAAGACTTAACATAAATTATCTTTTTCTCTAGGTGTCACCAATTCGGGACTCATCATTGAGATCCCAAAACTAGAAATGCGAGGTCGGTTAAATGAAGGCCAAGTTGCGCAATTTGATACTGATTAAAATGCCACCTTAGAAGTTTAAACATTTCGAATACTTCCGAAGACTTTTGGAAAAAACGGAATTTTCTCGATTTTATTTTTATTTTTTATGACTCTATTTAAATGGATGTAACAGAATAAGTTTCACATTCTCATTGCTACTGTTCTATAAGATAGTATTATTAGATTTACACACCGTCTTTAAGCTGTCCTCATCAACTTTTTTTTAATATGGTCCTGGATTTTATTATGGATTTTAAATGCTTTAAAGATCCCAAAACCAAAGATGTATCGCACTTAATTGAAAAATTCATATAGTTGATAATTTCCATAATGTTAGAGAGAGGAGATAATAGATTTTTGGTAGAAAAACATTGAAATGATTTTTCCGAATAAGTGTGATACATCATTGTTTTTGGGATCTTAAAAGCTGTCAAAATCCGTAATAAAAAATCCAGAACCGTATTAAAAATAAAACAAAGTTGATGATGGCAGCTTAATAACAAAACGTCGGTGTATAAATCTAATAACACTGTCTTGTAGAACAGAAAAAGTAGCAATAAGAATGTAAAATTTATTTTGTTATATCTATTTAAATAGAGTCATAGAAAGATAAAAAAGAAATCGCAAATTTTCGGTTTTTTTCCAAATCCAAATCCAAATGTTTAAACTTTAAAGGTGGCATTTTGATCAGCATCAAATTGCGCTACTTTTCCTTTTTATAACCGACCTCGTATCTCTTAAGTTTCCGAGATCCCAATAATGAGGCTTGAATTTGGGACACCCTGTACTCATAACATAAATAGCAATTATGTATTACATTCCAAAGATTCTAAAACAGCAGGAGCATCGACAAAGATTTATAAATATAAAAAAAAATTAAAATAAAACACATCTTAGGGCAGCTCGATTATTAATTCTGCCCAGTGTGTGTGCCACCGGGCTTGGTTCGCTGCAGTAGGTAAATATTGATCACATTGTGTGCATGTACAGGGTGAATTAGCAAAATAGCATTTTCATGTGAAAACTTTATTATGGTCTGCTGAAAACCTCGGGTGAAATATTTAATTATAGCACTTAGCCCTAATATAATTGATGTTAATACCCTGCTCTGGAGTGAGTAATCGATTTTTAACTGCATTTAAGTTAGTCTAGTTAGTCGTGAAAGGTTAATTTATGATAATATTATTAAAATAGGTTATACATAACTAAATAGGTTTAGATAAAATTCTACGTTAATAAATTATTATAAACTTTAACCTGCCTAGGCCTTGACATAGATAATGGTCAATAGTACTACTATGCCAATCAAGACCTTTATACTATCTGCTCTGTACACTTTTTTACGCCCTGAAATCCATAAGACTTATTAAAAACAAGAAAAAAAGAGATTTGATAGTTTTAAACTTTTTCTTCTTCTTCCCTGGAGGCAGCGCAGCCTCATGGGCTTTTTGTGCCTAATCTCCCATTATCTTTTATACCAATCCTACCATAGTTCCTTCTACGAGTCTGTATAACCCCGAGACTGATTGGTTGATATATTCCTGTCGGCTCATTTTTGGTTGCCCAAATAATGCCTGTCTTTTGTGATTTAACGCTTCACCTTCGCACAGGATATGGTAGGCTGTCTCTTCCCCCTTGTGGCACATTGGGTCCCATTATATGTGCCTATCTTGTGCAGGTAACCTCTCAGGTTATCGTGCCCTGTTAGCAGCCCTACTGTTATGCAAAGTCTTTTTCTACTTTGTCTGAGTAGTTCTTCCTTCGTTTCTTTGGATGGGCGCCTTATGAAGCTTTTTCCATGTCTTATTCTACTAAGGCTTCCCCAGCATTCCTCGTGTTTGTTTTGGATCCATTTTCTGGTTTGCCCTCGTGCTGTGATTTAGGTCACTCCAAGGGCAGGTTCTGGTCTGAATGTATGTATGGTATGGTGTGAATGATCCCTGTTGCGTTCTCCCACTACTTCCAGTCCTTTTTGGCATTCCCGTGTCAGCTTGGACGTTACCTTGAGGTTTGCAAGTGATGCCTGCTTGCTCAGTTTTGGAACCATCCGTATAGCAGATGATGTCTCCAACCGTGCTGGGGATATCGGGTTGCTTCCACTCACTTCGATCTGGAATTTTTACCTCGAAGTTTTATTGCGTTTTTAACTTAAAAAATAAAATAAAAAACGAAAGAAGTTTAATCAGTAAAAAAGGTTTAAACCTTCTTTTGTGAAAAAAAGGAATTAAGCTTAGTACACATGTGAAAAATTTTTAAAAATACAAATATATGAGAACTCTGCCTTACAATAAAGTCCAATATCATTTTAAAATTAAAATATAATTTTTATTTAAAAACATAATGGACCGAAATTTTTTTGAAAGCAATGCTTTTTGGTTTTAGAATTAAGCGTTTAATTAACGAATTTGCACTTTCAAAAACATTTGTCCAACCTTAACAAGGTGGCATAGTTGCCAAGCGAAAAGCTCTTTGCTATAATATTTATTTTACAATATAAAAGTTATTACTTAGTCTTAGTACGCATTTTTTCAAAAAATTATGGACCAGCTTTATAATAAAATAAAAAATGTTTGTAGCTAACTAAGATATTTAAATAACATACAGCTTGAATGAAATATAAATTATTTCTTCTTACCTTCTCCCTAATACCCCTTTTACAAAATACCAAATCCTAATAATTCGGTATTCTGTATAAAGTTAGATTTTTTTGAATGTACAAAAGAAACATTAAAATATTAACCTTTGTCCCTCTCACCACCTTTTCTTAAAACTACACTAGTTTGAAATAATGAATTGTCTTTTTATTTAAGTATTTTTTGTATATGAAATTTAAAATAAATATCTCATTTTCTTCGAAAGTTATGGCGCAAGAACCTCGAGATGTAATTTTTCGTGATTACAATACTTCCGTGATAGCAAGGAAACTAAAAAATCGCCAATAAGCATAAACACAATAAAATATCCATTACCAATATAATCATGAAATAAATAATTTTATGGTCAGGGACTAAACGAAGTTTAAACCTTAAATAGAGTTTATATATTAATACCAATCAATGAAATGTAAACCACAGCTCACCGCCACAGAATATAGGTTTACTAGAAACAATGACGATATCTTTAATAATTTAATCGTTCAACCTAAATTGTATTTGCAAGAGCTCGCTAACCTAAAGCCGGTTTCTTAGCATTATAAAATATTTAATGTGAAATTGGTTAATGTAACATGACGTAGCAAATTGCTGTGTTCTGAGTGAAGCTACCGGATGTCAGCTTTTACCGTTAAATAGAGTTTTGTATAAATATGTTGCTGCTTTAAAGATATAAATTGCTCTTTATTTTAAATGGGATATACCACTAAAATTACGTTGATTTTAACTTAATTTCATTGGACTCAACTTCACAACTCAATATTATTTACATAACATACGGGCGCCGGACTTGGAGCTTGAACCCTAATAGTCAGAGCTACCCTACCAGACTCTACGGATAAGTCGATTACCACATAACCCGGGAGCTCACAGATCCTTCTAAGTCACGGATATGTCAGAGAATATCTACATAAGCAAACATTAGCAAAATTCAGTAAATGGGCATACTAGGGCGGAATCAACGATGTCGAAATATACTGTTTGTATGTCCTTGGTGGAAAAAAGACAGTTTGCCCTAGACAACATGATGGCTAGTGGCGTCAGAAGATGGTTGACATACATACACGCCTACTCAGTTTCACACACTTTATAGAAATTAAAGAAAGGGAAAGTCGCGACTAGTATGAAATAATGCGTAGAGCGAACGAAATAAGCCTTGGGCTCCGAAATGTTTTATGTAAAAATTTTTTCCCTTATCCAAAACAAAAAATATTTACATAAATACATTTTTCATCAGTTGTATACTAAATAACGCACTTTAGCGATTTACTTCCTAGGCGAAAATTAAGTTTAATCTCAAATGGTACTTTGCTTACAAATTTGACTACAAGAGAAATAGCTCTTTAAATGCCTGATTAAAATAGCTTACCTAAATTTAAGTGAGTACTTTGTAATATACAGACAAAAACAGGTGTTTGCTTCGTAAGCTTATTGCACTTCATCGACACAACGATTTTTTAATTTTCGACTTACCTCTACTGTGGGATTTCTTAAAAACAGAGGTTTTGGTAGTCTATTAGATCTATTAATTAAGTGCCTTCAAAGGTATTTATTATAAAAATTTCAATATTTAGTACTGCAAAACAAAAACAAATGCCTTTTTATTCATCAAGTTTAAAAGAAAAATATCTATCTTTCTCATGTTTCGGTGGTTTTGCAATACACCTCTTGGAAAGGATTGTGTTATTACCGTATTTAAAATATCCGTAGCAAGAAGTTGGTTTCCAAATAATGATTTTTTTTTAAACTAAAATAAGGTCAAAACTTTAAAGCAATGTATTTTGTGTCTTATTACAAAAGCTTATACAACACAAAGCTGAAAGACTTTTCAGCTTCTTTGATCTTTAAAGGCCAGATTTTTATTTACTGGGGAAAAAATACAGTGGCGGGTAGCAGTTGACGCCAACAAAGGGCGCCTTTAACAAAAAATGATAGGGCGCGGTATTATAGCCATTTTACGAGAACCAAGGCATTTATATAACTTTGACGGTAATTTTAAAGTTATTTTTATTACTAAATATAAAGTTTAAGTTAACGAAATAAAAAAAATCTGTGTAACTAATACCACTATATATTAAAGCCTCAAAGCAACTTAAGTACTTCATTGTTATTTACCGAAAATTCCTTGTTTTACACTATTTTTAGTTTTAAAATTTAAATCTAAACTAAGTATGTACAACGTTTTAATGTATCACATCAAAATATAGTATCAGTATATTGTGAAATATAAAAGTAAAACTACATAAATTATTTTAAGAAATCAAAATAAATCACTACATATTCCAACTAAATTAATCGATACACCAATTAAATAAAAGCACATTTTAATAATTAAAAGCATGGAATATGAAACCAATCGAGTAAAATAAATTACAATTGAGTAGGTTATTACTTTTTGTTTGTAATAAATTATCTGTTTTCTTCCTAGTTTTAATGCATTGTTGTTGGCTTATACCCTGTTATTGAAAATCTGCCTTTGTAGGGTAATTAAGGTAGTTAATTTTTCACCTAAAATTAAAGCAACTTTAAAATCTTATAATAAAAAATTTGTGTGTGTGTTTTAGGTTTTGAATTTTTCTTTCTTTTAGTGTGATAGTTTAAATTAAAAGAAAAATAAATAATAAAAACTGCATTGAAACATACTTTTTATACTATAAAATATTTTTTTACCAGTTTGTATTTTCGCCAAAACATAAATACCTAGATAAAGAAAAAATATATTGGCCGTTGACCAGTTATAAATTATTTAAGATAATTTAGTGCAGAATACACATTTTAAAAAATAGGTATGTACACGTAGTGGCTTAAAAAAAATAAAACTGAATAACTTACGGTCAGAGCTACGGTGGTTTTTATTTGTTTTTTTTTTCTTAAATAAACATTTAATACAGCTATATTAGTGTACTAAATACTAAATGAGTATCCTAAAAAGTAACGAATCCGCATATCTTGGTAAAAAAAATCAGCATTTCTAAAACTACATTTGGGTAGTCTTTTACTCGCTGGAAATATTATTTGTAAAGCCCATTTATGCAATTTGTTATGTTATTTGTTTAACACCCAAAATTAAACTAGTTTGTTATTCAATTGATATGTCGACAAGGCCGTTTGTGTGATGTTTAATAAACAAATTATTTGACGCGAGGATTTTGCATTGGTGAAACATTTCAACCAGAAATAAGTAGGATGTCTAAATATTTCCTTTTCTCCGACATAGAAGAGACGGCGCAAATGGCAGTCTCTTCGATGTTGCCGTCAAAATCAAAAGAAAAATACGAACCAAAAATTTGTCGATTGGTGTTCCGTAAAAAAAATAAAAACTATGTTTCAAGAAAAAGCTTTTCTGGCTTATTTCGAGACCATGTCGACGCAATACAGCTGCTCCAGCCAATGGGTTTTTACTCAATGCTCAAAGCAGTCATCGCTACAAAGAGCAATTTGGATTTAAGCAAGTTCGCAGAGTTATAAGCACTCCTAAAACGAAAAAGCAAAGGATATAAGCCAAGAAAGCAAGACATTGTCAAAAGGAAAAATTGTCCAGTTCCTTGTCACAGCCGATGATGGGAAATTTTTGCTTATTGAGGTAAGAATCTAGAGTTTTAAAGAATTTTAAAAAAGGATCTGCAAAAAAAAAGACGAATTTAAAGTTGTAGTGACTTTTAGCATACTATACATTATACTATAGTATACGATAGCGTACTTTTACTTTCAATATTTATAATAATTAATTTTAAAATATAAATTGTATTGTATAATGATAATAAAAAAATATTAATAATAAATGTGTCTAAAAATACTGATTTTGTCAAAATGCGTTATGTAATAAGCATTTGCCGCACTAGTGCAGTAATGAACGCGCTATGATTCATTACCGCACTAGCGCGGTAATAAGACTTATTATGCAACGCAAATATGCTAAATAAGTTATATAATAATCACTTATCTTGCAGGTCGTAGATAAAAAAACGTACTGGATTGGCAATTTAGCTGGTCTTACAAATCCAGTATTTTACAAAGTAGCAATGGATTGGATTTATTTCTAAAGACCCTGTTAGTTGTAACGGGTAAATTAGATTTTTATTTGATAGTTAAAGAGTTATGTATAAAAATAGCATTTTACGAAAAATTCTCTATTCCTTTTTATTAAATCACATTTGTTAGATCAACACGTAGCGACCTTTTTGAATTATTAACTTTTAAAAAGCCTTTGTCAGCAACTAGCTCTCTTTGCTTTACTAATTCGGTAAAAATTTCGAATAGAAAATGTTAACGCTTTTAAAAAGTCAAGAACCCGGAAAAACTAGGTGAAGTTAATTTATAGGGACAAAATATCAGTAAAAAATTAGATGTTTTTTAAATTTTTGAATGAAGTACCTTGAAAAATATTTATTATTTAAGTTTTTTTGCTTCAAACCCAAAAATTATTTTATTAAAAGTTGGCACATAGTCTCCATTAGCTGCCTTTCAAATATTTTATAGTATATAACATCGATGAGAGAAGGGCTTGTTTTATTTTTGTCGAAAGATTAGTTAGTTTTGGTTGGAAAACTTTAATTGAAACATTAACCAAAACTTTATTATAAAATTAGATATTTAATTTATTCAAATGTAGTAAAAATGCCAAAAAATATGCCATTTATTGTTTTGACACCATTCAAAAATGTGCTAGTTGCACCATACAAACATATTATTGGTGATAAAGCAATAGCAATGGCGTATACCTTCAAACAATTATTTTAAATTAATTTTTCGTTTCATTTCTTAAATTTGTGTAAATAAGCTGAAATGTTGTCTAATAGGAATAAGTGAGATTATTTTAACAATGGTACCCCATCAGAACACACATGCATGCCGCACTGACAAATTATTAAAAATGAAAATTACGCACATTGATATTTTGATTGAATTAGAAAAGAGAATGTCCATTGAAATTCCGGATACAAAAACTTATAAAAGTAGATTATTCATGATAACTGACATAAATTATATAAAAACTGTTTAAAAAATATTCAGGTACGAAAAGATATTCAAAATGAGAGATTTTTGTTTAAATATCGGGAAAGTCGAAACAATTGTGGTAAATTTTGTCTAACTTATAAAATTGCTTGCTTTTTAAAACTTCCTGAGGCAGAAACGTACACAGGTCACGCTTTCGTAAGAAAGACAGCTACGTTCCTGGTTAATAGCGGAGCAGATATTTTACAACTAAAGCGCTAAGGGTGATGGCAGACCAGTACAGTTGCTGAAAGTTATGTGGATGCATCTGTAACTAACCAAACTAAAACCGCAAATATGATATCTTCAACAACTTTAGCATTGTCCTTCTGTAACAATTCAAGCTTTCTACCTCCTGTTATTATTATGGGATCTGATAGGAACAAAAACATTCTCAGCACCATCAGGGTGGCCTTTTAAATATTTCGATTAACCCCTGCCTTTTAAAAGGACGGTAAATAAATCTGAACTTTTTATGGGCTTAGGTTTAAAGTTCTTAGGTCGGCTAGTATATTTACTATTATAAAATATTCACAATATACCGTTGACGATTTCGTTGCATTTTTGATGGTATAGCGGCAAGTTGTTTACTAATTGTTTTTTGTTTGGGCAGGTAGAACAAAGTAAATGTTTTATTATAAGTATAATTTAAAAACTGTTTTTATAACTAAAAACTTTAAAAAATCACTTGTTTTTTTTGATGAATTAAAAAAAATGTTTTTCTTTCTTTTTGTGCTTAGATAACATTGCAAAATGTGCCGTCCTTTTAAAAGGTCAGTGGTATTAAGGGGTGCTATTTCTTTTTAGATACTGGAAAAAATCGTTGACACTAAATGAGATATTGGAAGAGATTGAACATTTGGACGATAACGCGAGAGTACCTGATGCATTAGTAGTCTTTTCGCCAGTTAACGCCAATGAAGATTTGACAGATGATGACTCTGGCGATGACGAATACGTCGTGATGGACAATCTTCCAGGGAGTTTGTTGCAAACACAAGCCGGGCCTATTTTCAATAAAGTTTCCAATAATGTCGAATTCCTAAAGACGATTTCAATGATAGCGATGACGAAATTCCGTTGTCAAGTTTTATGAAAAGTAAAAAGAGGCGAAAGCAGGATCATTCGGTTAATGAAATTTAACAAGTAGTTTCTTTGGTAAAAGCATGGGAAAAAATTTGAATAACCAAGTTTAAAAACCATACTAAACCATAGATGAAATAAAGTGTTTTTTTGGCGTACTAATTTATAGTGGATACTGCGGCGCCAAAAGATCTTATACTGGGAAAATACTTCTGATGGTAATCATAAAATTGTATATAAAGCTATTTCTAGGAACCGCTTTAATTTTATTATGCATAATCTACATTGCAATCACAATACATAAATATATTAGAACTGAACGTTTCCTTTCCAAGTTTATCCTCTCCAAATTTTTTTCCGAGGTTATTATTTATTTACTTTTATATTTTGCTTTTTCTTATATGTAAGTTAATAAAGTTGTAGTAGTTAATACAGATAACAAGCTGTCTTCTTTTAACTGTTTCAAACCAGAGTAACACTTTTTATATACAAGTAGGCAGTAAGATTTTTTTATTGCCAGAGTCGACCTTTAAAAAAATAAACTACATAAAATATTTATTAAATGTTATATACTTATATCATTGTATTATTTTTTGACATGCGTTACATCCTTGTCAGACGAAATTTTTAACAGATGTCATATTAAGCATTATTTTTTTGGTTTAAAATGCTTGCCATTTTTTATAATTTTTTATAGTTACCCTTAATTAAATAAAAAGACCATTTATCTGAAACAATATGTAGAAAATAATAAAGTAATAATGTAAATATTGTTTTAAATGATCCCGTTTTTAAATTTAGCAATGGACTTAGCAATTGTTAAAAGTTAACAACGGTTTAGAATGTTTAACAAAATGTCAGATTTTGACAGGTTGCCTACTAAAATCACTGAATATCACTGAAAATGACGTTTTGTTAAACATTCTAAACCGTTGTTAACTTTTAACAATTGCTAAGTCCATCGCTAAATTTAACAACGCGATCATCACTCGGCCGTAAGATCATTAAAAATATCAATATCTTAAAACCGACTTACCTTAGAATGTTCCCATAAATTTTATTTAATTTATTTAGGGCCTCTTGAACCGATTGAAATTTAAGTTTGACTTTTTTAAGCCAAACTAAAAAATTGTGGCATACATATATTTAGTTTGTTAAACCGCCTTAATTTTTAGCGGGTATTACTAAGCCGGGCAAATAAACTATTTTGGCAAAATAGTTCATTTTTTCACCTTCAACAAACCTTTTTAGGAAAAATTTAAAATTAAAATTTCCGAAAATACCAAAAACACATAAATTTTAACCTTCCAATTTTTTCAAAAAAGGTGCAGAAAGTAAAACCTTTTTGGTAAAAGAGGAGGGCCAATATAAAACCAATTAAAAAATTAAAATTTAAAGTATTATACCGGACATACTGAACATTTTTTTGAAAACTAAGGGGATTTAAATTCGAATTTCAAATAATTTTTCTTCATATTTTAAATAGAAAATTTTTTTCCGAAATTCCATTTTCACTCAAAACTTTCCATTCCATTTATGTTTGACATTGACACAAAAAAAAGGCAAATAGCAAATATTAAATAAAATTTGAAGTTAGGAAACCGGGCTTTTTCACTTTAAGTCTATAATTTTTGCGGCTTTTAATAAGCCCCGCTTAGACTTCTTTAAGCTAAGTTTAGTAGGCTGTGCAAGTTAATATTTTAAAAAGCCAAGAATTCAAAGCTAAACTTAAATTACGATCGGCGCAAGCGGTCCTTAAAACGCAAAGTAACAACAATAATTTTAATAACCATTTTGGGCATTTAAAAGTAAATATTTTGCTTAACAAAATATTTAAAAAGTTATTCCGTTTTGGAAATATAAATAACAATGGATTAATTATTATCGATCCAATACCCGTCAATAAATAATATTTTGCAGTGAAGCTCATGTTTATTCAGCAGCGAAAACACTCTAGTCAAACATAAACCATGGCAAAATGATCACAGAAAGCTATAAATTTGTTTATTTTGAACCAAAATTTACAACCCCTGCTAAGATTAAACTTCTGAGTAATTTGATATTTAGGCAAGAGACTTTTGATGGCATAAATAGATTGCTTAAGCTCGTTTAGAAAATTAAATAAATTTTTAGTTTAATAACATAAACTTCATTTTATAATTTAAAACTTTATTGCGTTAAGGTGTTTTTAGAATTATAAAAATATCAAGCAAAAAATATTTCTTGCGGAAAATTTTCCTTGCTGCAATTTTTCTTGCATGCAATTTTATTAAAAATTTCACACCTCTACTTTTTAACCAATAAGATGCCCTAATTTTGAGTAGTTACCATGGCACCTAAAAAAAAATCCTGAATTTTTTTTGTGGCGCCACGATATTTAAGTGAAAATTTTTTGACAGTTGAAAAGGTAAACATATGATCTACAACCATTAAATATTGTAAATATACCTGTGAATAATGCAAAATTTATAAAAAATTTTTTATTTATTATTCACAATAAAGTTTATTAAACAGAAAACACAAATTTTTTAATTATTTATTAACAATTTATATTTCAAAAACGTAGGATCAACAAACATAGTAAGATTTAAATGTTGCTTGAATTCTAACCCATCCTTTCTTCTTAATGGTGAATAGGAAGGTGACGAATTAATTAGATGTCTGTGTTTTAAGACATATATGTAATATTTTGAAACAATTTTGTTTAAATCTCTTTAACGCAAAAGGCCATATTTACTTGACATCTGCAGCAGACTTTCTTGGATTTTCGTAAACAAACCATTCGACTCTAACGCTTCCTGGTCGCAATCTTCCATTAAATTAGTTAAATATATTAATTTTGGATGACATATTTGCACTTGACTCAACTCTTTGCAGTATTTACATAAATTGTACTTTTCAAAGCATTCCATTTTTTTCAAATTGTTTAACGCAAATACATAAGAATATCTTTTTTTGCTACTGTACAGAAAACCCAATGTAATTTACCAATATAAACCTCATCTGTCAAAAGCATGGCCGCCTTTATCACGGCCACCTACTGCAACAAACCATATTAATATTATATTTTTTACATTAGAAGTGTTATGGATTACTTTAACAAAAAATACATTTCTACCACCTTTAGTGACCTAAAATTATGAAAGGGCGATAGACTGAACTAATACCCATCTGAGTTTTAGCATTTGGTGTAACTAAAGTTGGTAATATTTTTTATTTAACAAAATATGGTGGATATACCTACATACGAATTTCTTTGAAATTGCATCATGTTACTTGTAAAAAATACATTTCTACTATTTTTAGTGACTTAAAATTACCAAAGGACGATATACTGAAAACTACCCATCGAATTTTAGCATTTATGTAATAAAGTTGTTATTTTTTTTGTTTAACGAAATATGGTAGATATACCTACATATGAATTTCTTCGAAATTGCGTCATGTTACTTGTAAAAATATATTTCTACCACCTTTAGTTAACTAAAATTACCAAATGGCGATAAACTGAGCTAGTACCCATCTGAGTTTCAGTATTTGGTTTAAGTGAAGTTGGATTTTTTTTTATTTAACGAAATATGGTGAATATACTTACCTATATGATTTTTTTAGAATTTATTTCATGTTGATCTAATATCTTCATTGGCAAATCTCTAATGGTATCGACTAATAAGCAAAATAATAGCAAAATACATTTAATTATAATAGGTTTTATTATTATTAAAAACACAATTATTATAAATATTTGTGGGCTGGCTTAAATTGGTGGTTTGAATCTGGGTACATTTCAATAATTTTTTGTATTCGTCACCGGTTAAGGCTGCAGCACTCTTTTTAATGGGTATTTCTGTATTTTTTTGCGCTTGGCATCGCGTGCAGCTCTGGCGGTCGCAAATTCCACATCAGAAAACGGATAAAATTTTATTTTATATTTTTCGTAATAAATTTCTGCTGCTACTGCTTAGCAGTAGAGTTCCACAACACTTTGACCACACTTTCCTTATAATCTTCAAAATTTTTCTTTTTCATATTAAATGCGTAGTCCTCCAGTATAGTAGCCAGCTGTACTACACTCATACACTCATGAATATTATACAACTTTTCGTCACAAAATTCAACAAACTGTTTCCATACACTTGATTTTGATTTTCGGGTGTTATCTGGTGTTATATTTTGAATTTCTTGTCTAATTACTTGTTGATTTTCTTAACCAAATCGCGACATTACGCTATACACTTATTAAACTCAACGTACAGACGTTTTAAACTAGTAATTATTAAGCTTTGTGACAGAACCGGTTAAACAAAAATGACAAATCAACATATGTCAAAAACAACAATACCCTGGCCAACTTGACAAGCAGTGAAATTAATTTAAAATGTCAGATTGGATTAATATTTTTTTCCAAATTATGGTGTGAAATTTTCTTACCGAATACCACGCAAGCTTAAATTATTCCTGGAAATTTTCTTTCGGGTACGAATATTTTTTAAAAAATATCCCTCGTCGCTTCGCGACTCGGTATAATTTTCAAAATATTCGTGCCCTTAAGAAAATTTTTGGAAATAATTTAAGCTCTTGTGATATTATAAGTGAAAATTTTTACAGTTTGAAATTTATTGTTCCTATTTATTTTGACAATAAGGTTCATTAACTTACTGATATTTGTCTTATTATCTTATAAAATTATTAAGTTCTTTATGAATATATTTTAACAAACACTTGACACTCTTTTAAACCAAAAATTGCGCGTGTGCAGAAAATTTGAAGCAACAAAACCTTTTAAAATGTGCAACATAAAATTAAACAGCTCCAAGTTTTCTAGCTGAAATTTTTCTTGCAATAATTTTTTTTTATTTATTTTCGTATTCTAAACAAAGAAAAAGTGTTTAATAAAAGCCTGCCTTGACAAAAGAATGGGAAACACAGGAATTCTAGTTCACAGCATATGTTTTTTGTAAAGCTACAAGGGCCTGTGTCGCTTCCCGTGGCCTGGTAAATAACCTTGTTATATACATATAAATAGTTGTTAATAAAACTAATGTAAATTAAAGTTCTTCTTTTTCTTTGGGAGCCGTCTTGATTTACTAACGGAGGCAGCGCAGCCTCTTGGGCTTTTTGTTCCTACTGGTTACATAGTTAGTTACTATTATGAGTTAAATAATTCTTTAGTGTTAAAATATTGTTAGAGTGCTAATGATAAATGTAAATAGGTATATGGTAGCACCCTTAGATATTTGCAGTTATATTTAGATTTGTGTAAAACTTATAAGTTATGTATATGAAGGCTGAAGTAAACCATTGTAAGTTAGTTATCTCATACAAGTAATAGACGTAAGATGAGGAAGTTAGGTGTTTAAGTTGTCCTTAAAGTGTTGTAGTACTGCTAAGTGTTTTAATTGCCGGACCCAAGTAACGGAAAGTTATTAAACACTGACAATATTTTAAGATTCAAAATAAAGTAGTGCCTGCCCATTTTTGTTGCACAATTTTTAAAAGCCATAACGCAAAAAAATCATTAAACTGTAAATACTCCTTTCAATTTCTTTAACTAAGTTATATAGTTTCAATCTTATGGGTATCCTGTAGAGCAGTGCCTTAACTGCTAGTTTTGAAATCACATTGTTTTTACTGGTAACCATCTCCATTCTTTTTTTCGGTAAAAACGAAATTGGTACTTAAAGATTTGGACAGTGGGAAGGTAAAAACGTTTTGGTTTTTTTATTATTTAAATTTATGACGTTTCGACCATTTTTGTTTTTTTTTTATTTTGTAAGATGACAATAAGAATACAAATTAGTAATAGAAAATGTTCTTTTACATAAAAACAATACATGAGGCTTACCACAGGGCGTGATTGTCGTTACTTTTTAGTTTTTTCTTTTACAAACATAATTTCTGTATACGAATTTCATTAAAATTATAATTTTGCTTGATATAAAGTATAAGAGTTCAAAAACAACGGCGATTAATAGATAATATTTTCAATATTAAAAATATAATTTAATCAAAAACTAAATGTAGTTTAACTAAAAACTAAATTAAAAAAAAAGAATACGAGCTTTGGACAAAAATCATCTACAGGATGTTATTTAATAAGTGTCCGATATTTTAGAGAGTGACTTTTCAAGTATTTTTAAGGTAAAAAGTACCCATAAACGTGTGGTCTAAAATGCTTTGTTTTCAAGATACAGGGTGTCAAAGTTCTATTTTCATTTTTGTTTTTTCTGCATAATTTCCTAAATAATTCCGATTCCTGAACGTAAATTGTTACCCAAGGGTTTCTTGACATGAGAAATTTAAATTTGTTCTTAATTTAGCTCTTACTTGTAGGGAGCGCTATTTACATGTATATTCTCACTTTTTAAGGCTCATGACTTTTGTACAACCTTGTGTTTATATTTTTGGTAAAAGAAATGAAGTCTTTAGTCATCTTACGCGAAAAAAGTACTCCTATTAGATGTCGCTAGGAGCAACCGTTTTAAAAATATTTAAAAGTTTAAAATAATCCATGCATATGCTAAGTAATGAATATGCTAAGTAAAGACCGCCGAAAATGACGGTTTTATCAAGTAGGCTATACCTAAAGTCCAAAATTTCTGTCAGTGACTCATTTAATACCGGCCACCCAACCGACGAAGTGGCTGAATAAAAATCTAACACTAGTAAATGATTTTTAAGCCTATGATATACTTTTCCGCTCAAATAACAGTGAACCGGCCAAAAGTTTCATCGCCACGTTGTCATAATTCGCGAGAATAAGTTACCAGCCAGCGATCGCATTTAAAATAGCACGCCAATATGTATTGAAATTATTGTTATCGAGAAGACAATACATGTGGCAACACACATCCCTTAGTTTACAACTTGAACAGACTCGAAAATAAGCGTATCGACAGGGTTTTCGTGCTGCTCGATGATTTTATTTAGTTATTATTAATTGATTATGGACAGATTTTGTAAGTTTAAATTTTAATTGCTATATGGTATTTTCTAAATATTGTAAATTTCTAGTTTTCGTAGTATATAGATATTGTTTTGGCAAATTTTATTATAGTTTATCTTATTTAGTGATTAATTGTACATAAGATTTAGTGTTTTAGTGCTTTTAATTCAGAAACTATGAATATAAGCAACCTTCAGCTAGTAATCGCCTACAAAAAAACTCAGTTAAGGTAAAAGAACGAATAATGGTAAAAAATGTTTACCATGGGATTTAGGAAAGAAATCCTGAACTAACCACTTTGGATGCTGCAGAGATATGTGCAACTTTAACAAAATTTTTTCGACGGTATTCAGAGTTTTAAAAGGCAAATAAGCAATATTAGTAATTTCTAAGAAGAATAATTTTTATTTTTGATTAATTGTTAAAATACAAATTTTTCGACATATTTCTATATTAAAAATTCTGAATCTTAATTTTGCACGAAAACATATTAAAAAAAAATCATATTATTTTAATATAAAAAAAATCATTCGAAAAGTACGAAAAAAACCTTAATTTTCAATAAAAAGTAGGTAAAACGTTTAAGTCCGAAATTAACTCGAAATTCTAAAAATGTTGACCTGTTGCCAAGTTGTATTTGTTTTCTTTATGATATTGTTTTAAGGTATGCGGATCTTGCTTCGCTCGGCCCGCAATGTTTGATCAAAAATATCCACTAAATATGAAACTCGAAAGACCCGAAATAGTTATTGGATTCTACAAGCTGATGATCTCAGGGCTTTCGTGTTTCTTATATAGCGGATATTTTTGATGAAGCAATGCGTGCAAATATCGTATTTAATATTGAATTTGCAAGATCGGTGATGAAAGTCGGTGCAACTTGGATTGTCTATCGTTCTGTTTTTACGTCTTTTTAAATTTATGTTATGACTGAAGTTTTATTATTTTTTTTATGTGGCAAAATAAAATCGAAGAAGGTAAAATGAAAGTAAAAAATGTATTTTTTTTTTGGGAAAACTATGAGAAATCGTCAAAAAAATTCAAGTTTGTGTTCTATGACCTCAAAATAGGAGGTGTGAAAAATTTAGCAAAAAATTTACAATTTTTATTAATCCGAATAATAACCAAAATAATATAGGCTTGTTACTAATTTATAGGGTTGATGAAAATGTATGAAAATAACTTTTGCTTGTAAAAAATATTTTTGTGTTTTGACGAAATTTTATCATTTATTTTCTGAAATGCACACGCCACTGGAATTGATGCCCCTGACGCCGCACAACCCGGGGCACTCTAAAGGCGAGCGATGCGTCATTAACAGAAATTTTGGACTTGAGGTATAGTCAATGCGTTTTGTTTGTGTTGTCATGTAAAAATTCAAACATTATACAATTTTGACGTACAGTTGAGTAGTAGGTAACCAATAATATTCAGTTTTTTTTAAATGGTAAGTTTTACCAATTCTGAGTATGCTGACATGCATTTTTTATACGGACTTGCTAATGGAAATGCTTATGAAGCTAGACGTTTATATGAGGAGCTTTATCCGATCGCATATTTTCAACTTCAAAAACTTTTTTAAGAATCCACGGTCGGTTAAGAGAAACAGGAACATCTGAGAAAGCTAGTCACCTGTCGGGTGCAGTTTAAACATTAAGAACCCCAGATATCGAAGATGCAGTTCTTAATATGGTAGAAGAACAGCCGTAAACGAGCACCAGGAATGGGGCGTTTACGTTAAATATTTCTCATTTTCTGGTAGGGAAAATTTTAGTGGACAATTTGTTATATCCCTATCATGTTCAAAGAGTTCAGGCACTGCTACCTCGTGACTTTCCCTTACGTATAAACATCTGTCGATAGTTTCTTTAATGCCTTAACAATCACATGTGGTCAAATGAAAACCAACATGCAATACAGGAATCACATTTTCAAGAAAAGTTTTCTGTTAACGTGTGAGCAGGAGTCCCAGAAGATAATTTGATAAGTCCATTTTTTCTTTCGGGAAGATTAAATGGTGAGATATATCGTCGTTTTCCTGAAGGGAATTTGCCTATTTTACTGGAAAATGCCCCTTAGACTACGGAATAAGATGTGGTTTATGCATGACGGTGCCCCGGCACATTTTAGCATCCAAGCGCGACAATTTTTTAATCAAAATTTCAATAATTGTTGGATAGGTAGGAGAGGGCCTCAACCATGGCCTCCTAGGTCGTCAGACCTTAATAGTTTGAATTATTTCCTTTGGGGACATTTAAAAACCTTAGTTTACCATACACCCATTTAAAATAAAGAAGAACTGAGGAATCGAATAATAGACTATTGTGGAACGACTGAAAATACTCCAAGAATTTTCCAAAGGCTACGCGAATCAATGAGAAGAAAATTGGATGCGTGCCTACAAGCAGGAGGTGGGCATTTCCAACATTTATCATGATATTAATCTGGTATTTTAGCCCGATTTTGTTTAGTGTTGGTCTGTTCATTTTTTTATTTTGTGTTGATTAAAAAAAGTTATTTTACAAAATGGTTTCATTTTTTTGATAACACATGCATCGATTATTTCAAACCAAAATATTTAGAAAACGCTTGCTTCTAGCGACATCTAATAGAAGTACCTTTTTCGCCTAAAAATGACTACTGAATTTATTTCTTGTACCAAAAATATAAATACAAGGTTGTACAAAAATTCATGAGCTTATAAGTGAGAATATACATGTAGATAGCGCCCCCTACAAGTAAGGGCTAAATAAAGAACAAATTCAAATTTCTTATGTCAAAAAACCACTAGGTACCAATTTTCGTTTAGAAATCGAATTTAGAAAATAATGCAGTAAAAAACAAAAATAAAAATAAAACTTTGACACCCTGTAATATTAAAAACGAAGCATCTTAGACCACACGTTCATAGGAACTTCTTACCTTAAAAATTCTTAAAAAATCAGTCTCTGAAATATCGGATACCTTTAAATAACACCCTGTATACTTAAGACTTTAGGAATACCCAAGGAAATTATGGTAAAAAAAAATAAAAAATTTAATTGAAGATCTCAATCTAACCTATTTAATATTGATACAAAGATGACTAAAAATTTTTACCAGCTAAAACTTACACGATTAAAGAAGAAATAGTTAATTTTTTTTGCAGTATGGTAGATTCCAAATTTCAGACTAAATCGTATCAGATAAAACTAAAAAAATACATTAAATAAAGTGCGTAATAGCACCAAAGTTAAAGTTATTTAATCTCCGACCACCCTGTACACCAGTTGCCACTATTTGGCGCTTGTTCAAGTCGCCATTAGAACTCCGTGCTTGCACCATGTTAATTTAATGACTTTCCCCTAGTTCGTGTGACCGGAGGGAAAACAGATAATTATTATATCCCAGGAAGCATCGACACTATCTAAAAACATTGGACAATTTATCGTGACTTTAAACGTTGAATTTATATGCAGAGAGAGCTAACATTTTGCATCGTTTAATCAAATTTGTTCGATTATGTAGGCTTTTAGTTATCGATAAAAATAGGCAAAATAAGAATTTTGTGTAGAAACTTTGAACTTTATAACGGTGTTCACTAAATCGGTTTTAAATTAAAACCCGGTCTTGTGGCATTGTAAATTAAAACTCTTGATTATTGTAATTTTAATATCATATGTCACAATAGAAATATTGATATTAAAGAGTATGTCAAAACTCTAGAATTATGCTTGGAATCGTAAATTAATTGTTTTATTCCAGGAATTACACACCTTATATTATTATTGGTTTATAATATATACAGGGTGTCCTAAAATTAGTGGGTAATATTTTTAGGAGTCATTGTACTTCCGAAAATATAAAAAAAGTTCATATAAACATGCCTCAAAAAGTACAGAAGATGGTTAGAGCCCCCCGAAGAATGGGCCCCACACATATTTTTCGTAATATCTTTGAAACCGTTGAAGATAGGCCAGCCAAATTTGGTAAGGTTGTTTATTTTCTAATCTTGCATGTAGCTGAATTCCCATTATACAATTTTTCCAGGGGCGTTACATATAGGGTTTGTGCTTGCTTTATTATGCCCCTTTTTTATAGAATTTTAGTACTTTTAGCACCAAATAATAAAATCAGTCGTTTTTTATATTTAAGCTATTTTCGAGAAAAATCAGTTTAAAAATTATCATATTATTCATATAAAAATAAAATAACGGAAATGCTAAATAAAAATTGTCAGTAAGTTGGCGGGGGATTAACTGGTATTAGTACTGACACGACGCTGCGTTTGACGTTTCGTTTATTGCTGCTGTTTGCTACAATAAAATTAATTTCTAAATTTTATTTGAGGGATGCAAATTTTTTTAAATTTGGAGCCAACTGATATCCTGCCCGATTTTAATTTTTTTAGGCATATTTCAATATGGTTTATGCAACTAAGATAAATACCCGTAAAAATTTTTAGAAAATCTTACTAGCGGGAAATAAAATGAGACGAAACCATTTTGGAATTCTTTGGGCATTGTTAAGTATAGGCCGTGGAGCTAGAATGTGTATTAGCAATAACGAAGGTTTACACCTTTAAAAAGACTTAAGACATTATAATTGGTTTTAAAATAAACAATATTATTTCTTATTGCATATAAAACAAGTTAGAAATATTTTGGGTTATGTATTACAATTACATTAAATAACAGAGAAATTGTTAATCTAATAGATAAAATAAAATCAATAAACGATATTAAAGTTGTCCTATTAAAATTGTTTTAACATTAAATAAACATAATATTTGGAAATTAATTTTATTCAATAACAATATGTATACAAAGATCGACTAACAATACTTACGTTTTTGTGCAAAAATTATTAAAGCCCTATTATTGCTATACAAAAACCCTCTAAAAAATATTATTAGCACACCCCTCAAAAAAAAATATATATATAATATAAAACAATTCAAGTAATCAGGCAAGAGTTAATGCAAATATCATAAAAAAAAAGCAGGTACAGGTCAATTCCTGGCCAACTACTTGTAATTTTAGTTAGGATTTTCGTTAATTTATTTTTAATGAATAATATGATAATTTTTAAAATGATCTTACTGAAAATGGGCCCGAAAACAAAGATCGATTAAGACTACTTTTTTATGTAGAAATAATAAAGGTCTTATAACCTTAAATGTCCCAGAAAATATTATGATATTTGGGAAATCATCTACATGCAAGGTTAGAAAATAAAAGCTTACCTTTAGCTGGCTTTTCCTCAACAGTTTCAGAGATATTACGTAAAAGGTGACTTTGGGGCCAGATTTTTCAGTGGTCACTGGCCATCTTGGGGTGCAGTTTTCATATTATTTTAATATTTTTTTTGTAATCAAAAATCATTTGTATCTAATAATATACAGATACCCTATATCTGCAAAATCTACATTTATATTTAGAATAAACAAAAATATACATTTAAAAAAAACTACAAGATGGTATTGGTAAATGGAAGTACAAAATTGATAAATTAACATCACTGCTGTGTTAAATTGTATTAAATGTTACAATCGGAGGGCTGTCATAGTAGTATATTTTATCACTATTGTTTTGATCTTTTAAAAACTTTTTTCATATCTTGGAGAGTTTAATAGAGTCGAAACCCTAAATACTAAAGATAAGTTGCCTTTAGTAACTAGACTGTAATATATATTTGTGTTTTTGCTAATTGTATTACCCTAAAGTGTATCTCAATAATGTTAAAAATTTTAGCAAAAAAAAGTTTTATTCTTGGGCTGCCTCGAAAAACCATCATGGACATTAGCTGAAGCGTAATGAAAATCAACTGTAGTAAAATTTACATTTATAAGAGATTCTTTCTCTTTAGCCTTTGTAACTTTTTAACATAAGGCAGAAATGTACGGAAACAAGAAACAGTCAAAAAGGATCTTCAGAGAAAAGTTTAAACGAAGTAATTTAACACAGCTAACCATATTTTTGTTGTTAACAAAAGAATCAACATTTTTAAATTTAAAATGTGTGCATTTATTTTTACATGCAACTTTACAATTATCATATAATTTTCTAAGCCAGTAATGTAAATACAGTTATAGTCTGTCTCAAAGTATATCGTTATGGCTTTTAACGGACCATACCCCAATAAACATTTAACGATTTTATTCCTATTTAGGCAAAGCAGGGGTGGGCCAGGTATTTCTTGAGTGTTAACCATTAGGCATATAAATATTTTGGCTAATATTTTAGTGGCAGTGTTGAATACCGTTTTTACTGTGCGTTTCGAAAAAGTTGTTTTACGAGAATATAACTATGTCGCGTCGAAATCATTTGTTATTAGATGCAAAACAGGTTGTGAAAAATGTGTATGAAACTTTAATCAGTAGAGGTCTAATTAAACAAAAAGCTTTAAAAGTAACCTGTCTACTTGCAAAAACTACAGTATCATCGATAAGGGATATTATTATTATTAGTGAAGAATTGAACAAAAGAAAAAAACGTAGTGATTTTCAATCTCACCGTATAGACAATAGTGATCAGGACCTAATAAAAAGGAAAATATATTGTCTTTATGAAAGCGGAGTTATTCCTAATTAAAAACTAGATATAACTGAAAAAGAAGAAACAAAGTAATTTACAATCAGGCAGTAAAACCGGGGGAAAAAAGATAACACAATTTTAATTTAAATGTGCCGCAGTGCCACCCTCCATCGAGTTGTTGTAAAATGGGATTTAAATACCGCAAAATAGACAAAAGACAAGTAGTAATGGAATCGCACAGATTACGCACTTGGAGATTTAATTACCTTCAAGAAATTAAAAGATATAGGTAAGAAAACAGATCCATAATTTACCTTGATGAAACATGGTTCGATATACACGACACAGTATCCAAAGGATGGGTTGATTCCAGTCAAAACTGTCAGACGAAAGCACCTTTAAATAAAGGAAAACGCACTACCATAATACACGCTGGTTTAGAAGACGGATTTGTCCCAAACTGCTTGCTGTTGTCTGCAAAGAATATTAAGGATTCTAGCTTGGATTATCATGAGGATACAAGTGCAGAACTTTTTGAAAATTGGTTTCAAAATTATCTTTTAAAAAATATTCCAAACAACAGTGTTATTGTCATGGATAACGCAAGCTACCACAGCCGTCTGCTACACAAAGCACCAGCTTTATCAAGTTCAAAAACTGAAATCCAGGAATATTTGTTAGAAAATTATATTTATTTTGAATTAAGTTACAAAAAACGCATCTTTTTGAAGTCCTAAATTCATATGCAATTAAAAAACAATATGTATGTGATAATTTGGCTGAACAGGCTGGGCATACTGTCTTACGGCTTCCTCCGTATCACTGTATGTTTTACCCCATAGGGCATTTGTGGAACCAAGTAAATTCAAAGATCAGAGCAAAAAATGTTACACCTACTTTAAGTCCCAGTGTTATAAATTTGATAAAAAATGTAATTACTAACATACCAGTTGAGAGCTAGAAAAATTCACTACAGTACATTATAAAAATTGAGGACACTTACATTTCTATCCAAAACAACATAAATCCTATTGTAATTAATCTCAATGATGACTCTGATAGTGAAACAGAATTAGATTTAGATAGTTAGATTAAAAATGTAATTATGTATAGATAATGCAGTTATAAATTTATTAAAACTTTGCATATATTTAATTTCTTAATGTAATTTTAAGATTATACTTACCTAAATAAACAATAAATTATAAATCTCCATATTATTAACGTCCGTCCCTAATGTTCTGTCCTTTAATACCTACCGATCCGCAGTTTTATTGGTGTCGGCAGGTATAATCCATAAATGAAGGCAAGAGCTAACACGGTATACTTGAGACAGACTATACATGGACTCATAACAGAGGTTAATGTCCAAGATATGGGTTTTATCTTTAGGATCACAAAAAATTGTATGATCCCTTAGTACTATATTTTATTTATTTATAAAAACTAAATGTTTGCTAGGAACACAATATGCTTTTAATTTAAAGTTTTAAATTCCCGCCAAAACGCTCACCAATGTCATGGCCTGGCTCGTGACGTCAGGTCTATGCAAACGGTAAACATTAGGTGCGTAACAAATATTTTATTATTTTGTATTTTATTAAAGCAATAAATTCTAAACTTTATATGTAGTGTGTGGTTCCTCATTGTTATAGCACATTATTAAAAACTCCGGGGATGTTATACTTCTTACGTTCCACATAAAAAAACGATGCGAAAAAACTGGCTGAATATAAAACACGGCAAGATCCAAAATCTGTGTATTTAAATGTTTTCATTTATTTATTTAAAGTTCACTTAAAGTAAGTTTATACTTTGATTTATAAATTATAAAATAGTGTGTTGTACATAGTCTTGTCTCTGTCTGAAAGTCCTAGGAGAACGCAACAGGGTAACTCTCCTGTGGGGTACCAGGACATTCGGGAATAGAAGGCAACGAAAAAGCGGATGAGCTAGCGAGACATGGATCATCCACACGATAGTTTGGACCAGAACCTGCCCTTGGAGTGACCAAAACCACAGCACGAGGGCAAACCAGGGAATGGATCTGAAACAAACACAAGGAATACTGGGGATACCTCAGTAGAATAAGACTTCAGCTTCATAAGGGGCCCATCCAAAAGAACGAAGAAAGGACTACTTAGACAAGGTAGGAAAAGACTTCACGCAGATGCAGATAACCTAAGAGGACACCTACACAAGATAGGCTCATACAATGGGGACCCAAGTTGCACAATGTGCGACGAGGGGGATGAAACAGCCTACCATATACTGTGCGAATGTTAAGCGTTGAATCACAAAAGACAGGTATTATTTGGGCAACCAAAAATGAGCCCACAGGAATATATTAGCCAACCAGTCTCGGGGTTATACAGACTTGTAGAAGGAACAAGACTAATGGGAGAATTGGTATAAAAGATAATGGGAGATTGGGCACAAAAAGCCCATGAGGCTGGCGCTGCCTCCGGTAGTGAATCAAGACGGCTCCCAGGGAAGAAGAAAAAGAAGAAGGTTTGAGAACAGGACTTAATTAAAAATTCGGACAATTGCACATTACTACTCGAAACTCTCTGAAACAGGGGCGGTAATATCGAATATTTAGGGGATATTTTAGAAGTTTGCAATCTGATTAAACCTGAGTTTTTGATGACATAATTTTTTTATAATTTAAAATGCAGGCAGGATTTTATTGACTAAACAAAAAAAATTGCTACATTTTACTTAACAGACCCCAAACCAGGTGCTATTTAAGGGACATGGTGAGATTCACCCCTCCGTTTTCTTTATTCATTAATTTCAAAAAAAGAGAAGTGATCCATCCAAAAGATCTTTATTAATACAATATAATTAAACTCCCTGTAAACAGTACTTTGTGCTTTTTTACAAACAGGGCTTAAATAAATATAATAGTAAAGGATAATCACAAGCCAAACTTAAAATAAGACTGATGGTAAAACAGAGGAAATTATTAATATGAAGATGTCAAGCTAATGCTGGTACTAAGCCTCGGAGTACCTCTGTACTGAACAAAGTTTTAATAGGACACTGTAGAAAGGCAGTTTGTTAAGTAATACATTAGGCCAGACCTGGTCAAAAACTTTGGATATGTGTATCAAGAGCAATGACTTTAAAATCCTATTATCTTTAACAAAAGAAGAAAATTTACTGTTAAGATAAAATCTATTATATTATTTGTTATGAATAAGTTTGTGTTATTTCAAAATTTAAAACTAGGAAATATTTTTCATTCTGTTACTTTGCAAACAATTGAAAAAAGGAAAGTTGTGTCTGTAACTAAAAGAAACAATAAGAAACAATGGGACCTCCCAGCGAATAGTACGGTAAATAGACAAAGGCGTTTTCTTTATAAGTAAAAATAATATTGGCCTTAAAGTTAAAGGATTAAAACACATTTTTACAGAAGTTTTAAATAACTAAGAAGATTTACTGGCATTTTAGCAAAAAAGAACTAGAAAAGAAAGTGAAATATTACCCGATATAGAAAAGTGTGGTTTATAAAGTGTTAATATGTGGAATAAAGGTTAGTACTTGGTCAAATTATTTTAATAATGTATAAACATATTTGGCCTCCAAAAAGTGTAGTTTATGACAAGGTAACCAAGTCATAATCTTAGAGAACACTGCAAGCAGTTACTGAAATTTTGTAGAGTTCTAGGATAAAAGTGGAAAAAGAATTAAAGCATCCTTTTTGTGGCCTTGGTGTGCTAATTTATCAGAGAAACAATTTAGCAGCTGGTTTGTTTATGAAAAAACTTGTTAAGGTAAAGATTATTGCAAAAAATTAAAATAAATTTACCTTTTCTATACTAAACTTTTAATAAACTACGTATGTATTACATTTTTATACTTAACCTTAATTTAAGTCACATTATTATAAAGCAAAATCTTAGACGGGTCTTTAAAAATATATAAGAGGCCCAGAGCTATCACTCCAAAATTTCATTATAATTCTCTAAACCAGAACAAGGCGAGAATGTTAAATATTACATCAAGTTTCAAAGGATAAACTGTGGCCAGTTTTGAACTTTCTGCAATGTCTGGTATTTTATTCACGTAGAGGTCCTTTGATATTTTGCAGAAGAATGTGCACGATTTTATTTAATTAGGTTTATATATATATATATATATATATATATATATATATATATATATATATATATATATATATATATATATATATATATATATATATATATATATTTATATATATATATATATATATATATATATATATTATATTTATTTATATTATATTTATTAATATAATATTATTTTATAATATATATATTATATATATTATTATTTATAATCAGTATCTAAAGTTGAATCTAGTTTTGAGATTTTAAATGATGAACGTTTGATCTTTGTTCGATCTTTCAAATCTAAAAGTTAGGTTTCAAAACAAGTTAGTATAATAGTGTCATCAAAATAAAAACAAAAAAAACTTACCCTAGAGCGTTAAAATAATAGTGAACATTAATCAACAAATATGTGTATATTTACATTTTTAACAACACAACACAAGAAACAGACTACTTGTATTAGTAATAAAATATGAACTGATTATTAAAGAAGGGCGATGTATATTTTATTAAGATTGTTGATATCTTTTTTATCGTTTATGGAATTTGGGTTTTTTTGGATTTCGATCATCTCCATAAACTCTTTTTTTTTTGGTTTGGTTCCGTTTTAAGTATTTTTGTTTCATTATAATTGAAATTATGTCCCTTTGTCTTTTCGTGATTCGTTAAGGCTGTGGCATTTTTTGTCGTATTTGTGGCTTTTTAGCCTATTTTCCAAATACTGCGTTGTTTGACCGATGTATACACCGGTGCAATCTTTACACGGAATTTGATATACGATGTTACTTTTTTACTTACGTTACTTGAAAAAGATCGAACATGATCGAAACGTCATCAATATAAAGTACTAAAAACATAATATTTACATTCTGGCAGACCTAAAACCAAAATGTAAGATATATATAATATATATATATATATATATATATATATATATATATATATATTTTATATATATATATATATATATATATATATATATATATATATATATATATATATATATATCTTTTTTTTTTTAGTTTTTAAAAAACCAACTTTAACTTCTTTAAATAAGTTTAAAACAGGCCTATTTAAAATAACTTTATAAAGAAATAAAGTTTGGCTAAGATTTACAGAAGTAAATACATTTATAAAAAAAAATGCGGGGTTGAAAAAAAAACAGAAATTAGTAATATCTATTAAGCCAGATCTTGGAATTTTGGTTTTCTTTATTTGATACCCGGGCATCAAAACTTAACAAAAGAGATATTAAAAAAGATTTATGTTCTTGTATAAAGTGTGATTATTGCAAAATTAAATTATTGTTCTTATTCTTTTGAAGTCCTAAAGCTCAATCCTACAATTAATTTTAACAGTTTTAAATTAACATTGAGTTGCTAAAAAGAAGTTTATACTTTGACTGCCCATTTGGTATTTGTGGTAAGTTTATAATTTAACAATGCAGTACACTTTTTAAAGAAAAATAAACCGACGAATAATCTAAATGTACAAGTTGGGTTTACAAAACTTAATTAAAAACTTAGCAAAAAAAAAACTTTTTTAAAAATTAAAAAAAGGGATCTTTAAAAAACAAGAAATTTGAAAAAAAGGCAGCAATGGTAATGCTAGCATAAAAATACAAAACATTATAATATATAATATATATATATATATATATATATAATATATATATATATATATATATATATATATATATATATATATATATATATATATATATATATATATATTAAAAAAAAAAAAAGATAAAATATTAAAAACATTTTTCCTACAAGCGTGCGCAAAGTTAAAACTAAGTGCGGAAAAATTAAACTACTTTAAAATCGTACAGATGAGGAATATTCATATTATATTGTATTTGTAGACTATTTTATGCAACATAAAAGCTGTTGCAAGTTTTAGTCTTATGTCTTAAGTCTCTTTTGTCTTATTTTTTTCGTTATTTTTAATATTTTAGTTAAAACAAAAACACAAATTTTTTATTTACTCCATATATTCATAACAAGGGAATATAATATAATATTTAAAGCAACAATAAGGCATTTGCTGATTTTGACAAATAACGTCAAATTTTTTCTTTAAGCAACAATATAATATATTTTATTTTTGTTGTTACCTGAGGCTTGTAGGAGAAATATGGTTGCTAACGCATGCCAAAGTCATTTTTTAGCACTTGACTGCTTGCTCAAACTTCTCTTCGCGTCTTTCGGTGAACTATTTTAATTACCATATTAAATTTTTCCTAAAAGAAGTTCTCTTATTATATCAAATCCCGTTTATGGCAAATTAATTTTTTTTTTCAAATTTATGTAAATAAATTTATATTTATATTCTAAATAAATAAATAGTTACCACAAATTACGACCCAACACATACTCGAAATAATAACTGTATTCCCAAAATTGTAGGTCTGCCACCAGATGAAATATATTTTCTGTCACCAAAATAATATTATTACTCAATTCGGTTAATTCTGGTTAGTTTTGATAAGTCCTGGTAATTTAATTTTATTGTTTGGTTATTTATTTTTAATACGAATATTTATTATTTTATATATTATATATATTATTTAAATTAATATTATTATATAAATATTTTTTTATAAAAATTTATACATTTAAGGCATCTCGGTTGTAAGTAAAGATGGAAAATAAGAAAGCAAGCTTTTGTAGAATTTTACGTAGGATCCAGTAACGTGCTCATTTTTTTTAATTGATTACATTTTTAAAGATCTAACGCATGCTTTTTTTAATGGGACTTCCTTTGTGTTATTCTCCTATTTTCTTTTTCTTTTTGTTTAATATAAGCTTTTATTATTTTATTACGTATTTATTATTTATTAAATTATTATCATTTTTTAAAGGATCCATAGGCAACTAGGCTTTTATCTAGTCATTTAAAAGAATTTATGCTTGGTTGCCATATTTCTGGATATCTAGCGAAATACATCTGTAAATCATTAGCACATTTTTTCGCACTCATTAAAACATTTGATAAAATTAAATGTTTAAAAGTTTTTAAACTCTATTTCACTTTAATCAAAATTTAAGAACACGAAAAGCTGACAGTATGTAATTCTTATTGTTTGGTTAAATATTATACAATATATTGCAACGATTATTTTTCTCAACTTGCATTTTAATACACAAAAGGCTTACTTAGTTAATTAAACTTAAGAATTAATTGCATATTACTTATAAAAGCTTAAAAGAACCGAAAAAATTAAAAACCCATCAACGTTTCGGTGACAGGTAAGTCACCGTTTCTAAGAATTAAAGAATAATAGATACTTAAAAATTCCCTTAAAGGTGTTAGACAATCTTATGATTTTAATAACACTAAAATCTTGAATTCTAATTATTTTATTTGTTACCTGGTACACAAAGTTTTGGTTAGGAATGTATCTCCAACCGTCTATTTGTTAATTGGTACACAACGTTTCGGTTGGTGATGTATCTCCAACCGTTTTAAGTGATTCTGGAGAAAAATTAAATCATATTAGAAATTAAAATTTAGTGGGTCATTTTTTCAGATTATTACATCTTTAATTTCGGGTCAATTGTCTCTGCGTGCACAAATCAACATGGTTTTTTCTAGTATGAAACTTAAAGATTATTAATTTTTATGAATAATTTTCTTTAAAAAATATTTTTAGTAAGTCACCTTTATCTATTTTAAGGTGAGTGTATGGGTCCGATTCTCGACTAAATATCTAAGTTGGCCGATGGGTTGCTATGTATGTGGCCAAAGTTTCTTTTACAACAAAAATTAAAGTATCTTATTACGAATAACTTGCTAACTCAGGTTTACTATGCTTTTATCTCTTTAAAGGAGGACTTTGAGCTTAACAGGAATTAAATAGCATTATATAAAATACGGACCAAAATATTTTTACTTTAAATTCTTTAAAGCTCTTACTAAATGTAATTATTTTTTTTTCAAAGTTAAAACCAAACGAGTAATAAATAAAATAAATTATGTACAATTACATTGTAAACAGTTTTTATTATACATTTTGCGATCGAAAATGACCCCCTATGTGTATGTGTAAAAGAAAATAAATCTTTATTTTACCCTTTTTCGTAATATCCAAAACCACGTAAAAACATGTTTTTTAAATCGTTATTATTTACATACAGAACATTACGTTAAAATTATTGAAGGTACATAATTATTATTTTAAATAGTAATTATTGATATTAAAAATGCAATTAGAATTTTTTATACCCACATTGTGATTATATTATTTTTACACCAACAGTAGGGGATAGAGGGGTTTTGGAATGTAATAGACCAAAACTTTTAAAGTTATTAGGATTTCGTTTGTAAGGTAATCATAAATAACATTTTGTATGTTTTACGTACATAAACATGGCTTTATTGGTCTGGTTAGTTTATAGCCTTGCTTGCCAGGTCGCTCGGCTATACAAAAAACTTGCCCAATAAAGCCATGCTTTATATTATACCATAAATAGCTATTATGGGCGTGTCAACTCTTTTAGATTTTTGTTGCATTACGACTTTAAAGATGAACAAGGTGAATATATTTTATAATTTATTATTAAATAAGATTTTATTAAGCATCGCAGTTGGCGGTTACGTATATTTTGTATTTTTTTTTCAAAATATAAATTTATTACTTTTCTGAAAAATGTGAAGCTTTATATTCGTTACTAACACTTACACGTAGTTATTGTATTAATTTTATAAATTAGGTAAAACTTGAATATTATATTTTTTTAATTATCACTTTTGAAGGGCGCTGTTTAACAAAAGGAATTTTACTCAGAAAAGGGCATCTACAAGAATGGCGGGCTGGTGCACATCACAATAAAATCCACCACATATTTTTAAGGTCTCTTTGTTGCAGTACGGTTAGTTCTAGTTAGATCTAATTAGTTTTGTTTGCTAATTGTTTTTTAGTTTTTTGGTGGTAACTTGATTAGACAAATTTTAAAATGCCGCTTTTCTTTTTTAAATGCACGAAATTATTTTCAAAACACTTAATTTTTAATCAACTACCTTGAAAATGTGCATAATCTTATATAATGTTAAACCTATTTTAGTTAAATGCTTAGCAACTTTTTCTTAGCATTTAACTGAAATAAGTTATACCTTATATAAGATTGTGCAAATTTTCATTTAAAAGACTCGAATTAAGCAAAAATTTAGTTTTTGTTTTTACTAACTAGAACCAGCCTCGCTACAACAATGAAAAGTTTAAAACACGTTATTTAGTTTGGCAACGTCGCGTACTTTTTGCGGCGTGAATCCGGTCCTGTGACGTTGTGTCCAAACTAAATACGATGATATAAGTTGCTGTTAATGCGGTGTGGGTTATGCGGGAACCGCTCATAATTAAACATGGAAAAGATATGAGAGTCGGCCGTCTGGGCAATTCTCTTTGCCCGCATCGCATGGTCGGATCTTCGAAAATGTATAGTCTGTCTCAAAGTATATCGTTATGGCTTTTGACGAAACATACCCCAATAAACCTTTAACGATTTTATTTCCTATTGTTATTGGGTAAACCCATTTGTTCATAAGGGCAGGGGTGGGCCAGGTATTTCTTGAGTATTAACCATTAGGCATATAAATATTTTGGCTAATATTTTAGTGGCAGTGTTGAATTAACGTTAAACTGGCGTACGAAAAAATTAAATATTACAGAATTAACCTCCATCCCCCAAATATCATTTGTTTGTAAAATGGATTTAAATTATGCTAATAGACCAAAAAAACAAGTAAAGAAAATGTAATTGAAAAACAATTACGACTTGGGATTTAAATTAGTTCAAGAAATTAAAAGATATAGGTAGAAAAGTCCATAATTTACATTATGAAACACTAGTTCGGATAATAAGAAGGAAAATATATTGTCTTTTGAAAGTGGATTTTTCCCTGCCGGATAAACTGAAAAGAAGCAGACGAAGACGAAACAAAATAAATATTAAAATGCCCCCCCCATCCCCCATAAGGTTTGAAAATGGGATTTAAATCCCCAAAATAGACAAAAGACAAGTAGAAAGGGAATTCCGATTACGCATTTGGGAAAAATTTTTACCTTCAAAAATTTAAAAAGATATAGGTTGAGAACAGATCCTAATTTACCTTGATGAAACATTGTTCGATACACACGACACAGTATCCAAAGGATGGGTTGATTCTAGTCAAAACTGTCAGACGAAAGCACCTTCAAATAAAGGAAAACGCATTACCATAATACACGCTGGTTCAGAAGACGGATTTGTCCCAAACTGCTTGCTTTTGTCTGCAAAGAATATTAAGGATTCTAGCTTCTAGACCAGAGCAGAAAATGTTACACCTACTTTAAGTCCCAGTGTTATAAATTTGACAAAAAATGTAATTACTAACATACCAGTTGAGAGCTGGAAAAATTCACTACAGCACATTATAAAAATTGAGGACTCTTACATTTCTATCCAAAACAACATAAATCCTATTGTAATTAATCTCAATGATGACTCTGATAGTGAAACAGAATTAGATTTAAATATTTAGATAAAATGTAATTATGTATAGATAATGCAGTTATAAATTTATTAAAACTTTGCATATATTTAATTTCTTAATGTAATTTTAAGATTATACTTACCTAAATAAACAATAAATTATAAATCTTTATATTATTAAAGTCCGTCCCTAATGTTCTGTCCTTTAATACCTACCGATCCGCAGTTCTATTGCTGTCGGCAGGTATAATCTATAAATGAAGGCAAAAGCTAACACGGTATACTTTGAGACAGGCTAGACCTTCTGAAGGCGGCTTGTGCACTTGGCCAAACCAACAAGCTTGCGAAAGAGAAAGAAAACAGGGGTAAAACATTTCTCTCTCGCTCCGCGGGCTGATATTGGTCGGTCGAAAGTCGGCGAAAGCAACAAGGCTACCTTCAGTAGATATATTCTCGAAAGATCGGATCTAGTTAGGGCACGCTCATATCTATTTCATGTTTAATCATAACCGGTCTCCGCATAATCCGTACAGCATTGCCCACAAGGGCTATCGGCTATAAAAAAATTATTTTTTCATTAGTTGTCAGTACCGTTGTCATTTTATTATTATTATTTATTGGCAAAATTAATTAAATAAATAAATAACAACAGAACAATTATATAACAAATTTTCAACTTAGATACTAAATTTAATTTTTAATACATTAGGACTAAAAAATTTTTAATTTTAATTAAATCTTGATACCTACAGCAATAATGTAATATTTGATGTTTTTTTTTTAATATTTAAGCTGCGGATAAATTGGTATTTTATAAATTGGGGGCACTACAAGTTTTTTTTTGTTGCATATTATTTAATTTATTAAAGTATAAATGCAGTGTTGTCGGTAATTGAATTAAAATAATTTAAAAATCGTATTTAATTACTTCTCAGTAATTGGATTACTTTAATTCAATTACTTTTCGGAAGAGGTAATTGTATTTATCAATTAATAGGATAATGTAACTGTAATTGGTAATTCATTTTCACGAATCCCAAGTAATTCAATTACTTTAAAAATAATTTGATTACTTAGAAATTAATTTAATTACCTAATAAATAATTGAATTACTACGAAAAATTCAATTACCTTTCTTTATGGAAAAACTGCCGGAATTTTGGGCAGCCAAGAGCATTTTGAAACACTGCGGGCCGCTTTGAATCCAGTGAACGATGCCTTCGCGCAGACTTTGTAATTTAGATTGATGTTTACCGCCCCGTTTTTATGCTTTTTTTTTGTAAAAAAATCTGTTGTTTTTTGGAACAGTATAAATATTTTATTTGTTTAGTGTATCGTGTTTACTATATGTGGTAATTTAAATAAAGTAATTGCTAAAACATTTAATTACTTTTAGTTTTAATTGATAATTAAATTACTTTTAACAAACATGCTAGTAATTGGTAATCGTAATATACTACTACCTAGAAGAGTAAATGGTAATTGTAATTGAATTACTTTTTAAAAGTAATTACGACAGCTCTGTATAAATATTTATTTAGACTTGGTTTTAAATTTTTGACATATTTTTATTTTTATTTAAAAAAAAAGTTTATTTAATCCCAAATAAGTTGGGGTTTAAATTTCATTTTTTTATAAGTACAAAAGTTTTGGTAAAATTTTTCCTTTAAAAGGGCAATATTTTCTAAATTAATTTAACATATTGGTTTAAGTCTATAGGTAAAAAATATTTGCCGATCCATTTTATTTGTGGCTTAAAATATGTATTTTTAAGCACCGGCTTAGGAGATATCTTTTTAAATTTTCAACTAGTTTTTTTAATTATTTATTATTTCATAATTTTTTAAAGTATGTTATGCTATATTTTCGTAATAACTACTAACTAACTACTACGTTTTTATTTTACCAGTAAGATTAAATATAGTCTTTATTATTGTACTTTAAAAATAAATATATAGAATTTTTCAACCTATCTCTGTTCATTTAAAAATAAATACCTGCTAGCTCGGGCCTGGTATTTATACAAACTAATTTATGTTTCTACTTGCTACAAAAAGAGATAAAAGGATAAACCAACAAAAGCTAATAATTTCTCATTTTTCTACGGAAGGAGAATAGGAACCAGTGGCAATGAACATGTCAAGTGAAAACATGACTTTTATCAAATAAAATAAGTTATCGTTGTTTGCTTATATTATCAACAAAGTCACTTATTCCTAAACAGTTTCGATAACAATGGCTTCTTTTGCGTTTTGTTTTTATTATTTTGTGGCTTTTTGTGACATTTTAAAAAGAACTGTTTTAACATGTTACCTGTTTCATTTAAGGAACTTATGGAACTTATTTTTTTTTCATTAGACAAAGAAAATATGGTTTAAAACCTGTCACATAAAATATGTTAGTTCTGCTTTGTTATATAAGTCCTTTTTATCGACTACAAAACCTAAGTTAACCAACAGCAATTGAAAGCATGCGTTTAAGTGGGGCTATACCTTTAGAATTTAAAAAAAAAATGTTTTTTTCATATTTTAAATATACAATATGTTAAAAATATAATGTAAAAAGGAAAAAGTAAAATATTAAATATTTATGGAGATATCGTCAAAAATGCCAGCGTCCGCATATCGTCACTAATCAGGTAGTCGGAGGGTAACAAATCTTTATTTCATACTCTACCTTAATATACTACATTACGCTGTCAGTTTGAGTCCGGAAAATGATACATTACATCACTAGGCCGGTAAAGCAACTTTACTGGACTGAAACTGAAATTTAGTATTTTTACTAACACAGGGTCAATCTAAACAATTTTTATTATGCCAATTTCAATAAAACTACTTATAATCTTTAACGGTAATACTGCAGTTTGAATTATTTGAAATATTTACAAGGGCAGGTACATTTTGTTACTTAAATGAACCAATTTAAAGATAACTAGATCAACAACTAATATTATTGTAGCTTCGTTTACCTTAATTACCTTATTTTGACAATACTGGCACCTTCATATTATCCCAATATTCACACTTTAAGTTAGTTATCAAAAAAAGATAAAAACAGTATGAAATAAAACGTTTTACAATAAATACACGGCCATGAAATGTCACTAAAGTACTCGTCTAGAAATTCCGGACTCGGCTCCTCCGTCGCATTGTCCGTAAACATCTAGACTTGAACTTAATAGACCATTTCCCGGCCTTATAACGTAAATTACTATTACACGTAATTATCTCGAAACTGTCTTTTCAAACACTCTTGTACTGTAACTTAAAAAGTTATTGACCGATTAGTCTAAAATTTCCAGGGGTTTCTCTTTATAGCACTATCGAAAGGATGTATCTAAAAGTTTAAAAATAACGGGTTAATATATTTTTTTTGGGTTAAAACTGTTTAAAAGTGGTCAAAAATTTGGACCTTCGTTTAAACAGCCGATAACAAGTTTAATTTTTAACTTTTTGTTATTTTATAGGTTTATCCTATCCTTTAACATATCAGTAATCGAACAAAAACAACTTTTTTGTTTCAGATAAATAAAAAAAATGACAGCTGCAGTAGTTTTCGATGCCTCTGAGCAGACGCTTAAAGAAATATTCTGCAAAGCCACCATTTTGTAAAAAAAATTACATGTTTTCTTACACGTTAGCAATATTATAAAAATATCTTAAAATTAATAAATGATCCAATTATTTTATCACCTTTAAAAAAATCATTAAAATGGATTGATTTTACCCTGCCTAGAGGTATCTGCCCCCATAAGTCCAACAGTGCGCAAAATATAAACAGGATGTTTTAAAATAAACGTACACCTTTTGGCACCATCTTTCCCTCATTAAAATAAGAAAAACAATCATATTTACAAAGATCCGGAAATGCCCCGTTTTTATGTTAAAACCTGATCAAGGCTTAGTAATGAATACTGTTTTTAATTAATTGTAGCTACTAGGAAAATGAAATTTAAATAAAATTTTAGAGATTTGTATTATTGACATAAAAAATAAATTAATATACAGCTGATAAAGGGTTGTTTTGTCATTAAGTTAACCTTTCGACAGTATCTTCCTCTCATTAAAAAAAGTGCCCTTTTGCAGCCCTATAATATTTTTTTTTGTCGTTAGTTGTGGTTACAAATCTGTAAAATTTTATTTAAATTACGTTTTTCTAGTAGCTGCAATTAATTTAAAAAACGTTTTCAATATTAAGCCTTTAAAGGCCCGTAACTCGAAAAGGGGACATTTCCGTACCCATGTTAATAGGAACTTTTTTTCTTATTTTAATAAGAAAGGTTTACGTTTGCTTTAAAAAAATAAATAAATTATCTTCCTAACGGTTAATAGGCGTTGGTAGGTTTTGATGTGGAAAAGTCTGTTTTTAGAATGGTCCATTCCTTCTGACTGTTAACTGAAATTTACAAAAAAACTGAAGCATAAGAAAGTTTTAATGACAAAACACATCCTTTCTTTAAAAATTTACCTTTTATCAGCCGTATATTAATTTATTTTTTATGTCGTAAAATTCTACATAAATTTTGTACAAATTGATAAAATTTTATTTAAGTTACATTTTTCTAGTAGTTGCAATTAATTAAAATCCGTATTCATTACTAACCCTTTAGCGTGCCGTAACTCGGAAACGGGGCATTTTCAAACCTCTGTTAACGGAAACTTTTTCTTATTTTATTAAGGAAAAGACCCTTTTAAAACACCCTAATTAATCTGTAAAATTTAAATAAAAAATACTTAAAAATTCTTAAGCAATTTTTATAAAAAATTAAAGCTCGAATTCTTTTCAATAGCCAGGTTATATCGGTTCCATTTAACACCAGATTACTGTATACTTTTTTACTTAAGTAATCCCAATACTAGTTGTTTGGGACAATGTACAGGGTGTCTTATTTTAGAGAGTATCTTTGTTCTTGTTAGTGCCATCAAGAAAGTTATACAGGCATCATGTGCTCTTTTTGGGTCAAACTTAAAATAGTGAAATCAAAATTTTATAACTTTGCTTGGAGGGATACAGGGAAAAAAAACTGTCAAATTTAGAATGATCCTATATTTTCTTTCCATTCCTGAAGTAGGAATTCCTTCTAAAACGCTATGAATATTGCTGAGAACGTCTCAGCATTAAACGTGTTTTTATTCCAATATTAACAAATGCACACAGCTTTTTGACAACCAAAACTTTAGCTAAAATATTGTTTACCTGTTGACCCTTACGAAATCCCTTCCACTAAATCTGCTTTGGTTAATCGTCAATCGTCCTTGCTGTTTTTAGACATCCTTTATGTAAATCGTCTATAGGATTTGTACGCCCTCGCCGCAATTCAGCAACCCATTTTTTCACTGTTGTTACTAAAGGTAAAGATTTCCTATACACTTTTAATAATCATTTATGAAATTTTTGTAGATAATTATCATTATAAACCTTAAGTCTAGTGGAGATTTTTAAATGCCATTTTTTCTACTTATCGACATGACGAACATTGTTTAAATAATTTTTTAACACGCAATATTACACAAAAACCTACTATTTGTTTCACTTTAGAAAAAAAAACAAACTTATAAACTTTTCTTTCTTGATATTCTGACAATAAAAGATGTAAATTTTTTTGAAACCAAAATTTTTAGAAAACATACACATACAAACTAATATAAATCAAATCACCCAACAATCGTAAAAAATAGAGATGTAAAGAGTGTTTTTAATAGAATAAAAATAACTTTTTCTTATTAAAATGAAGAAAATGAAAAAGAATTGTTGACATATATTTTAGTTTAATATAATTATGCTCTTAATTTTATAAATAAATGTTTTTTAAAATTTTAACAACCAAATTTAAGAAAAATCAAAATAGAGCTATTACTAATTTATTTTACCTTAATTTTCTGGCTTATCAATTAAAATTCAACAAATAGCTAATAAATTTAATATTTTTATCATCTTTGCAACACAAAACACTATTAGATCTTAAATATCAAAAACAAAACCATACAAAACAAACACAAACATTGCCATTTACAAGATCCCTGTGAATATAAATAATTTTATATAGGTAAAATTTTTAAACCAACAAAAATTTATTTAATTGTTTATGGATTTGTTTTGGTGGTACACCTTCCAAAAATATAAATTTTATTACTGCACGTTATTTAATGCCTTCCATTGTAAAAAAATGTGTGATATGTCTGTAAATATATTATTAAGTTAACAGATTATCATAAAACTTTTCACGTGTTCATAGAAGAGTACTACCCTTTTTAGAAAAATAGAATGACAAACCTAGTAGCGCCATCTCTCATTGAACGACAAAACAGAGTGCTACAGAATAAGATGCTGATCCTAAAGGGTATCCTTAATCCTAAGGTGATTTTCAGAAGAAAAGTTCAAATAAAGCTATGTCCTAAACCCTTTAACTTTTAAGCTACAGGGTGTTAAAATCTTAAGAAAAAAATCGGTTTTTAATCATAACCTTAATAACTTCCTGGATATGTTTATGAAATTTAGCACACACCCTCTGAGTATTAACAGCCATTTTTTAATGTAGGAGATTTTTTTAAAGTTCGTCCATACAGGAACGTAGACTAAATATTTTTGAAAAATATTATGTACGCCACTGCTTTTTCGTAAAATAATAATAATGGTAATAATTTTCATAATCCCCATTTATTTTAGGTCAAATTTAATTTCTTGACTTTTTTTCGTAGTAAACATAATTAAATTTATTTATTTCATAAACATAGGTACATACATTATTTTACCATTAAATAAACGAACAATATAACGTGAACAAAAATGAAAATAGTTCAGATTAGCTGTTAAAAGTGGCCACCACCTGCCATTATGCATGCTTCAGCTTTTCTCCTCATTGAATCTTGTACCCTTTAAAAAATGCCTGGAGTATTTTTGATAGTGTCACAACAAGCTATTATGCGGTCTCTCATCTCCTCTTCGGTATCTACTGGAGTGCTGTAAACCAGCGTCTTACGATGTCCCCACAGGAAAAAATCGAGACCATTTAGATCTTGAGATCTAGGTGGCCACGATTGTGATCCTCCACGCCCTATCCAACGATTAATATAATATTAATTTAAAAATTTTCCGTACCTGGAGACTGAAGTGGGCAGGTGCAACATCGTGCCTAAACCACATATAATATCGGGTGAAAATAGGAACGCCGTCTAATTTGGTAAGCCCGGTTCAAGAAACTGACGATAATTATTTTTGTTTAATCTACCTGGTAGAAAATAAGGCCCAATTAAATAATTACCAATAATTCCAGCCCATACATTTACAGAAAATTGCTCTTGGCGGTGGGATTCCGTGATGCCCCAGAAATGGTTGTTGTGAAATTTTCTTATGGAGTTCCTGGAAAAATTAGCTTTGTCCGTGAATAAAATTTTGACTTGAATTGGGGATTTTCCGCAATCATTTGAAGAAACCATTAGCAGAAATTTATTCGTAATGGAAAATCCCGAGAAAGTAGGGCCTGGACTCTTTGGATATAAAACGGATATAGTAAAAATTATAAAGAATTCCCATCAAATATAAAAATTTTAAAATTTTCCCCAATTTTTCTGGTACTTATTTTGGGGGTTTTTTCAACTAAATTTAAAAAAGTTTTTGATGTCCGGTGTTCGTACAGTGGGTGTCCCCCCTTTTGGTAGTTTTTTGGGTTAAAAGATTCCTTTCACATTACTTTCGTGAGTTCCTGAAAACGTTCGGCACCCGGGGAACATTCTATTTAAAAAAACCCTTTTTTGGATAACCGTTGGCTTTAACTGCATTGTCTTTTGGGACCCGTACAGGTAATACATATCAGCAAACTTAGCATTTGTATAATTTACAATGATAGTTATACGTTTAAAAAGTTTTACGTTATTAAAATTTAAGTTATTATCCGTGTGATAAAATAATTATCTGTCAAAACCATTTGGCATCTTTTATGTATTTTGTCTATATTTTTTGGTAATACTTTAGATACTCATGAAATGGGCATATTTGTCGTTTTTGGTAAATATCTTACAAACGGTCCAGAATTTTAATATATTTGTAATAAAGTAAATAATTTGTATTTAAATTCCGCCTTAGATACAGAGATAATAGGTACATAGGGTGATTCATTTGAAAATCTTAACAAAAACCGGTTTGAAAGTTGTCATCCTTGGAATCAAATTTGGGACATTCTGTATGATATTTTAAAAAACTATTTAACATTAAAGTACTGCCAGACTTTTAGAATTAGAGTTCCTATAATGTTATGGTAAAATAATGTACATATGTTTATGAAATAATTAAATATATATTTTTTTACCCATATATTGTCCATGCGTAAAAGTTTTTTTTGGAAAAAAGCTTGTTCCATAAACCCGAGAATGTTGCACGCTTTTTTTTTAAAACCAAAGGGCTAATTTTCCCTTCAATCAAACCAATGGGTTTAAATTTTTGAACAATTTATTGAATCTTTATTTGTCGGACATACTGGTAGGTACTGGTAAACTTGTCATAAATAGGAATTTTTTACTTATGTCGATCGCCACTTACTGGAACTTTACATCGTCTGGTTTAAATCTAACATCTCATAAAATATACAACCATAAATTTACATTATTTTTTCTTGAATTCACCACAAACGGACAAATGCTAATTTTTTTATCTATTTATTTATTTATTAGGGATATTCCCAGGCAACAGAAAAATTGAATTCTACAAAACAAAATGCCGAAACAAGTCAAAACTTTAAACATTTTTAGTTTCTCCTTTTTCTTTAGAGGCACACAACAATAGTTTGAGTAAATTTACAGAAACAAAAATTAATCTCTGGTTGGACCACCTTTTTTTTAAATTACACATCTTCTTGACATACCATCAATAACATTATCAATTACCGCTTGAGGAATAGCAGCCCATTTTTTATTTAAAGAATTGCTCAACCCATCTAAATTATCTAGCTGCTAGCCCCGTTTTTTCATTTCCCCCTTTAAAATAACCCAAAAAATGTTCAATGGGGTTAAGGCCGGGCAAAAAAAAGGCCAATCAATCCTCTCTAAATTATTGTCTTCCAAATATTTATTAACAATATGTGCCCTATAGGGTCGAGCGTTATCATCTAAATTAAAAAAACCCCGCTCCAATATTTTGGACAACAAAAAAAAAAATTCATAGTTTTTTTACCAAGAACGATTTTTTAAAAAATTTAAAAAAAGAAAATTTTTAAAAAAAAAATATTTAATTGGGGTTTGTTCTCAAAAAAAACCACACCTAGCTGAAACTTGGGAAAAAAAAATTGGTCCACAATTAACCCCCCATTTTTTTTTTTACTCCCTTTTTTAAATTGGGGGTATAGTTTTTTGGGAAATTTGCAAAATAAGGCTTCAAAAAAAAAAAAAAAGGGGTTTTTGGGGAACGGTTGTGTAGATTTAATTTTAATGAACTTTAAAAAAAAAACCGAAAAGTGGGGGCCCATCCATTTCGAGTTTAAGTTTATTAGAAAATATTGGTGCGGTTTTTATTTATTCTTTTTATTGTAACTGGTCTTGCTTTATTAAGTACTTATTAAGTTATGTAAATTAGCTATTCATTATAGTAGAAATAAAATTAAAAAAGTAAGGTGGGAAAGTGTTTGTCTTTCTTTCGGTTTTAAATTTATAAAGAGTTCAAAACTTCCGTAATATAACATGGAAACTTGCCAGAAAAGATAAAATAAACTGATGCCTTTAAATATTTAAGAACTTTGTTAACGACTTCTTATGGACCGACTCCCTGCTTGTATAATAAAAAAAGAAATCTTTAAATTGGTGTTCCCGGTTTTCACAGGAAGTTGACTGTATTACTTGTATTTTGTTTGAAATAAGGTCCTTAAAAGTTTTAAGAAAGCAAATAAATACCGTGGGATTTAGACCACTGTCTTAATTGTATTTATTTATTTATTTTTTGGTTTAAATAAGTAAAAATTTTTAAAAAATTAAATAATATATATATATATATATATATATATATATATATATATATATATATATATATATATATATATATATATATATATATATATATATATATATATATATATATATATATATATATATATATATATATATATATATATGGAGGTACTTATGTTCCTTAAAATAGAAAGTTACATTTTAATCTACACGCCTTTAGATAATTTATCCGTACTTCATTACCAAAGAAAATTTAATGAGTGGACAATTATTTAAAAATTTATACTATTTATAAAACACAAAATAAAATCTTAAAAACCAAGAAGAAACATAGATTGTAGTTTATGGTTGTTTTTAATGTTTATGACTGCCCACAAAAGCTTGTAGAAAGCCAAATTACTAGTACCATGTTTGCCGGGTTTTTATATATTTAACCCATTTTCAGTTCCGCCAACAGTATACAAGTATCGAAATATGCAGATACTGCAATTCACGGCACCTTTCAGACAACGCGGTCGTGCACCACGGACGTTATAAATAACTATTATTTTTAAACTTCTTTTCATTAACTTCGAGGTAATGTCATACAGGCGCACGTGGTTTTTGCTTGATCTCCACCATCAGACTATTAACCTTGCCCGACGTTAACTTTACTGATCTAACCGGAAGCAGTGTTTAACGCGGCAAAGTAACCAACCATATTCCAGATCATTACCCAAACGTTAAAAAAAATAAAGCCAATAATAGAACCAAAATTCCACAAATCAGAAATTTGAGCATTTGATAATAATCACCGAATTAACAGTAACGCTTCTAGCATTTAGCAAAGAACAAAAATAACGTTAAAAAATAAAAAAGTGCTTTTATATTATTCGGCAAATATAACTGTGTAGCTTTAAAATCTGTTAATTTAAATAATACCTTCATTTTAAAATTTGTCGATTAACCTACGAGACAAAAATGCTGTAAGAATTAAAAATAAAAATGTGTTTATAATCGACTAGAAAAAGCGCTTTCCAGATAACTTTATTTACCACATTGTTACTTTAAAGTTTTAGAAGGCATATTGTGTCTTAAGCTAAATAAATATTTTGTGTTACTTATAAAGTAATGTTACTTAAAAATTAACATTTCATATTTTGAAATATAACAATTTTTTAAAGAATATTAATTTCCCAATTTTAACTCATTGTTATGTTAGCATATCAATCTGTTTTTTTTTTGGTAAAAATTTATTTCTTTTAAAAATTTTATGAAAACACTTACCGGCTAAAGTTTTAAACATCAAAAATAAGCCTTTCATTAAGCAAATTTAATTTTTGCCTAATATATTTTTTTAGAATATACACTTCTCAAAACTCGAAGTGGATGGGCCACTTTTCTGTGTATTTTTAAAGCTCATTAAAATGAAATCTACCCAACTGATTCCTAAAAACATTTTTTTGTTTCGAAGCCCTATTTTTCTAATTCTTAAAATCACTCCATTTATACAAGGTGGGTAAAAAAATAAATACAGGAATAATTGTGGACCAATGTTTTTTTGCCCAATTTTCAGACTAGGTGTGGTTTTTATGAGAAGTAACCAATTCGAATATTATTTTTATTTGGATAGCGGGAGGCCATAGCTATCATTTGCTTTTGAATTTAAAAAATATCTTTCTTGGTATTAAAGCTATGAATTTTTTTAAAATGCTTTTTTCGTTTTACGGGCATTCTCATTGTTTTGATTACCATGGTTATTTCGTATATGACAGAAGGTGACAATTGTTTTTGTTTGCTAAAAGTGTCACTGACAAGTGTAAGTGTAATTGGAGTTCTGCAACATATTTAGTAAACAATTTAAAAATGCCTCGAATGACAAAAGCTGAAATGGACCAGGCCGTTGGCATGATTCAAGCAGGGCTCTCCCAGAAAGCAGTAGCTAGGTACTTTGGTAGAAGCCAGTCAATGGCCGATTTGAAACTCTGGTGCGTATCCCACACATGGTGGTGGACTTCAACGAGCAACCACTCCAGCAGTGGTCAGATTCTCACATTGACTTTACGAAGAAATATAACAACTAATGCTTCCCAACTTAAAAATATGGTACGGCAAGTGCATAATATTGATGTTTCTTCTCAAACCCTAAGGAACAAAATATCCTTGACTTACAAGAGATCATCGTCGCAATCGACTAATTTTTGCTCGGACTAATGTAGACTGGGGTGTCCGTGGTCCAATTGTTTGTTTGCAGATGAGTCGCGATTCTGCCTTTATGGAAACGACAGACGCACAAAGGTGTGGAGAAGGTCGGGCGAAAGATACAATGAGGACTGCATGGAACACAAGGTAAATTTTGGCGGTGGATCTGTAACAGTCTGGGGTGGAATATTCCGTACTTGGAGAACACAACTTGTTTTATTTAGAAACCGCATGGTAACGGCCGAACGCTACTTGAAAAATCATTGTTGTGAAATTATTTAATATTTCAAATTGGGTTGTTGGTTTTTGCTCCGATTGAACATATTTGGGATTATTTGGGAAGGAAAGTGAGAAATCGGGGCCAGCAGCTAGATAATTTAGATGGGTTGAGCAATGCTTTAAATGAAGAATGAGCTGCTTTTCCTCAAGCGGTTATTGACAATGTTATTGATAGTATGTCAAGAAGATGGGCAGCAGTAATTGAAAAAAGAGGTGGTCCAACCAGATTTTAATTTTTGTTTCTGTAAATTTACTTAAACTATTGTTGTTTAATTGTTGAAATGAAATTTTGACTAATAAAAAAATTAATAGCTTTAATACCAAAAAAGATATTTTTAAAATTCAAAAAGCAAATGATAGCTATGGCCTCCCGCTATCCAAATAAAAATAATATTCGAATTGGTTACTTCTCATAAAACCACACCTAGTCTAAAACTTTGGTCCACAACTAATCCTGTATTTATTATTTTACTCACCTTGTATATTGAAGTGATAGTTTTTAAGAATTAGAAGAATAAGGCTTCAAAACAAAAAAATGTTTTAGGAATCGGTTGGGTAGATTTCATTTTAATGAGCTTTAAAAATGCACAGAAAAGTGGCCCATCCACTTCGAGTTTTGAGAAGTGTAATATCCAACATTTAAACAACTTTTAAAAAATAAGATAATAAATTAAAGTGTTCATTTAACAAAAAATTTAGAGGATAAAATATTAAAACTTTTAAAATTCCTAATTAATATTTGTTTTTATATGTGTTTTCAAGGTTTAAAAAAGTATAATTAAGTTATTATGTTTCCAAAAATAAACTGTTTTTAAAAAAATGCAGAGCACAACTGTTTTGTATACAAAAAAAAATGTTTTATATTTTTTGGATTTTATAAATAAAACCTAAAATTCAACTTCAAAAATTTAAATTTTGTTATCAAGTCTTACACATCTTGTGCATAAAAGGCAAAAATAAAGGAACATTAAAAAACACCAATACTAAATTTAATAGTGACATGGGTTTAAAATGAAACTTTTAACAAAACTTATTATTTTATATTTTATTTAATAGACTTATTTTTAAAGAATATCGATTGACTAACTTTTAACAGTTCCGCAATGTTGCACCAAAATTATGTTTTATGCGCTGCTGACACTGGAATTTCGACAAGATTACATCTTAAATATTTTATCAAGTTAGCAACTTCTTCGGTAGCTGATTTTCTACTTCTCTTCTTTAAAAACAAGTTTATCTAACTTTCCACATGTCATTGTCACTTTATCTTTACTATTTTATGAACAGAATTTTAAGTTAATCTTGGAAGTGTCAGCTCTATTTTGAGAAAAGCAATAATTTCTGTTTTATCTAATAGTCTATTTATTTCTTGCACGACCTTTTCAGACATATGTATTTTTTGGAGATTATTCCAATCTTAGAATTTTAGAAAAATATATTAAACAGCCCATTACATTATGTTGTATTTCTTTTGTTTTAAATAAAATAATTTTCCTTAATATTGTTTTTGGATTTAAAAAAAGTACACAAGATTACGCACAATTTCAAGCTCGCATACCTCTTTACATTGGCATCATCAAAAAAGACCTTTATATACTGATATATTATGTTTGTGCCAGACTATTTAAATTTTTTAACCATCAAATTTTTATAAACCTATCAGACAGAATTTTAAAGGATAATTTATATGCTTTATAGATACAATATTTTTGGATTCCAAGATATTCATACTTACAATGTGAGTTATATTTTTTTAAATATATTTTGCTTTGACCGATAACGCTATTCAAATCTTTTCAGTTCGGCGATCTCTAGCAGAATGATTAATACCAGTAATAAGTAATGTTCGCATTATATGGATTTATTTCAATAATAATATCTAAATTCAAAATTTGACTTATGCATCAATTTCTGCTTCGAATAAGATAAAAATTATCCAAAAAAATAGTAGTCAGATCATTCGCATTATCTGCTAAAGAACCACGTACAAAACATATGGAAATTTAACACCGGTCAGTTTTAATAAAACCTCATAGTTTGATAGCTTTTCTTATGGTGATAAAAAGTCTCAATAAGCGCGAATCGCGAAAACCCTCCAAATCCCTCTAAAAATGCCCCTAATGGTCGGGGGGACTGCAATTAACAGATTTTTAGTAGATTGCCTTACAGACATATTTTGCAATTGTTATCAAACCTACAGCCCTTACACAATAACTAGGTTAAGTCCTACCATTTACAAAGCAGAAAATCCACCCTTGCCCCACCGCCCATAGCTCGTCATGTGACTTTTCCCCGATGGCATTTTATCGTAAATTACATATCAAAGCCGACTAAATGATCACACTTAAATCCTGCCCCCAGCGCCACCCCTTTCCCAGCCTGTACTAAACCTGCTTCTTCAGTTTTTCTAGTTCTCTTTGTTTTAAACGTGTGACGTTCTTTGCAAAAGGTTTGTATGAGGATAAAATACATATTGTTGATGACGCACAAAACCTAAATATCAAATTATAGATTCAACATGCACACAAGTTCCTAAAGTTCTCGCTCCTGCTTTGCATTTACTGTAATGCCCTAATATTAGTTCTTTAACCTAGTTACCTTCTTGTTATTATTTTCTTCATAAAAAGCGATCCATACATTTCGAAGGATATGGAATACTAATCGCTCAGGGACTGTGAAATGCTTACGATCACCCTGATTCATGGGCGTAGCGAGGTACGGCAGGGAGGGGCAGCTGCCCCCCTTAAAAGAGCGGTCGTTCGCTGATAAACTGTAATTCTGACGAGCTTCATAACTTGCGACGCTCTTATAAGATCTAAGAAACTAACAGACTTAAAGGCTGGCTTGTGAAATCCAACTATACGTGATGTGATCTCTAATATAATTTTTGTTTACATCATTTCTTGCTCTAAAAAATGTTACTTATAACGGCAAGGGTAGCGTAGTTTTTTTTGTTATAGAAAAATGAACCATAAAACGTTTTGTGAAAACCCAAAAAAACTTTAAAAAATTAGTAAAGAACCCTAAGTAAAATAGACATAAGCTATTCTGATTTTTACATATTTTTTTAATTCCTACCTCCACTCCTTATATGAAACTCATATGGTAAAAACAACGATCAAAACAAAAAATATAATCTAGGATTTTCTTCTCTCCCCCCCCCCTTATATACAATCCTGGCTACGCCCTTGCCCTGATTAAGAATCCGTAAGCAGAAACATATGGCAGGCTTAGGTAGGGACTGGGGTTGTTCCATTTTAGCACTACCCAGGGTTGGTGTTAGGGTAAAAGGTTTACTTGTCGGAGTCAAACGGTATTAAGTGTGATCATTTAGTCGGCTCTGATATGGAATTCACGATCAGAATTGTAAACGGGGACAAGTCACATGATGAGCTATGAGGAGTGGGTGAAGGAGGGTTCTGCTGCTTTGGTTTGACAACAGTTGTAAAACATGTCCGTAAGGCAATTTACCAAAAATCAGTCAAATGCAGCTTCCTTTAGAAGCACTTTAAGCAAGGTTAGGGAAGTTTTTAGACTTCGCGCCCATTAGGACTTTTAATCAGGATACCAGGAGCTATTAAAATACAAAGTTTCATAAAAATTAGCAGGAGTTCAATTTTCATATGTATCGTGCGGGGTTCTTTTAATTTATTTCTAAAAAATCCAAAAGTGGGGTCGTTTAAATAAATATTAACAAAAGCAACGGGCTCTTTTCCACTGACAAAAACAATACTTGTAATCACCTTGAAAAAATAAATAATTTGTTGCCTTGATCAAAGCCAAAGATTAAAACAAATTTTATAATCAAGCTCATTCTAATTATTTAAAATGTCATTGTGTTATTTTTTGATATCAAACGTCGGATTAGTTTGCTTCAAAAATAAAAATCTCCGATGAAAAAAAATTGGAACAAAGTCTATTAGAATATATCTCCGAATAGGCGTAAGTCAAAAAATTCCATTTGGCGGCAATTTTTACAGTTTTTATCGACAAGAAATTATGAACTTGAGAAGGATACTTTAGCTAAAAAATTATTAAACATTATGGAATATTATTCTTTTAACCCGAAAAAACAAAACGGATAGGACTACACAGGGTCAAGTATTAAATGCATATGGAACATCACGGCGCAGATGCTGCAAGAGAAGTACAATCAAGAATTTGACATAAAAAAAGACCTAGACATTGTTTTTAAATCAGCCGTTTGACAAAGGATACTCGTACAATACAAGAATTATTCGAAATGATAAAAATTCATGAAGAAGCTACCTAGACGACCCACAGAATAGTTATTTTCTTAATAAGTGCGCAAAGTGATAGTTTTCCGCACGCCAAAGCAGTTAGACGAACGACGCGAAGCGGAGTTCGGATAAGATTTAAGTGCGGAAAAGTCACTTTGCGCAAGTATTAGGAACAATACTTTTTCTACTTGCGAATACTTTTTCTACGAGCGTTTTATTAAAGAATATGATTATTAGAATTATACGAATATTTCAGTAAAAATTAAAAATCCAAAGTAAATAATTAAATTTTTATTTTAACTGATTATACAAAAAATATTATTAATTATTATTAACAATATTAACGTTAAAAGTACAATTAGTTGCATGTTGAAGGTTTATGGCCGATTTCAAATGATTTCTTAGGATCGTCGATGATGGTTCGCTGCTCGATGTTAAGACGAAATCTTGTGTTTTAGCTGATTGAACAGGACATTTCATCTGGCTTCTTGAGAGTTTTTGGCTTGTTGCAGTTTAAATTTTTTTTACTTAACCCCTTTTTATAGCCTGTTGATTCTTCAATGTATCCCTCGCCTACCCTTGTCGATTTCCAACCGCCTAACCGCTTTATATCTATGAGTCCTTTTCCGGAATTTGCAAGTAACGTTGCAAAAGATCGCCGGAAGCTGTGGCCGGTATATAGCTCTGGATTCGGTAACTTTAAAAATGCTGCTATCTCAGAAGGCATCTTCCCAAATGTATTGATCCCAACGCATTGTTGTGTGCAAATGCCCCTTTTGAAATATACGAAAAACCGTTGATGTGTTGTCGGTGGCCGTAATGCTGTATACTTCCGATATAAGAACAAATACTTTCTGTCGTTGATCTCTTCAGACAGGATGAAAGTACGTGAGGTAAAGTTTTTTGCGTCTGGAATCTTCACAACAATTAGGTTGCCTTTGTCCTTGATGTCGGATGTTTTCATTTTTGCGAGTTCTTCTCATCTGCAGGCGCCAGCAAGTCCGAAAATGGTCGCAAATTTTATCAAAAGATATATTTCATTAGGTGCTTCATTAATAAATGTAGATATTTCTTGTTTTGAAAAAATCCTTGACTGTTTTGGCCGAAAGCCTACATTTTGTTTCTTAATAAATGCTGCTAACTTATAAAACTTGCCGATATCTACATTTTTCTTGATCTTTAAAACACTTTTCAGCATGGAGTATTTCGACCATAAAGTATTTGGACTAAATTCCTTGCTTGATTTGAGAAAATAGGCTAAAAGTACCTCCTCTTTCAAAGTTCTAACGCCTTTTTCTTCACACCATGTTTCAAATGAATTATACTGTTACTCGTACTTTTTTTTTATTTTGCCGACAGGAGCTCTAAGTTGGCCAAACTTGCGGCTTTTAAAACATCGTCTGGCAATTCTTCCTTCATTCTTAGAAACTTATTTTAAACTTTTTACCGAATTTTCTAATGCTTCCGTGACATTAGAAAATGTTTGTACTTGGTTGCTGCAGCAACAAGAAAAATTCTTTGATTTTTTATTGTTTAGCATGGTGTCTATGAAATACATGGTGCATGGAAAAATATTAAAATGATAATAAAGAAAATTGATATGGGATATTTACTAAGCGCCAAACGTATCTAACATTCAATAAAGCACAATAAAAGAATATGTAGAACCCTTTTTTTAAATATCATTTCATCCAGAAGTTATCAATGCATTAAAAAATCGACCATAGATAAGGCAAATATGCAGAACGAAAATCCATGCGCAAAGAGTTGCCGTGCGCAAAGTAAGTACTTTACGCACACAAGAAGACGATACAAGGAGGTATAAAAGCCCTGGCTAGTAGCAAATGGTTGGTAAGAAATAACACTAACAAATATCTTTGTCCCATTCGTTTATTTTTAAAATTATTGGAAAAAGCAATACCATTTCACACAAAACAAGTGACAGGCTTTTTAGACAGTTCAGCCAAATGGGGAAAAAGAAATTCGATACAAAAACATGTCTACTAAAATCAACGGCATGTCAAAATGACCAAAATCTTAGCAGAAAACACAAATACCTAAAGTTTTGAGGTAAAAAACCATTCACATCGTTCTTCCACCATTAATGCCCTTGCAAAAAGAGGGATTGGTGAGAAAGAAACAGGACATTTCTATGCCAACTCTTTTAAGTCCTATTTGCAGTTGGACTTTAAACATCACTTAAAATTAATTTAAAACTAAAGAGAGAAAACACCAGATTAAGTAAATTTTGCTAGTAGACGTTCTACAATCACATCATGACGCCGTGATGAATAAAACGAATGCGCAAAGGTTTAATTATTATTATAACTGTAGCTTAACTTATGACATTCGCGTAACTGTTATGCCAAAAAAAATTATAACAACTCCAAAAAACTTTTATAACAAATTAAAAAACAAATCGACAATATGTGTTTTGTTATGATATTATATATTAAAAAAACTAACCAGATCTAATGCAAAATTCAAATTTTATTTAAATTTAATAATAAAAAAAATTGATTTTAAAAGTGAACGTGATAAAAATGAAAACATTACTGGTTTTAAAAGCATAACATAAAGACAGAAACTTGCCAGAACTTTGGGGAAATTGTTCTCATGTTCTTCCCTTAAACAGAGAAATATCTTAAGGCATTGTGTACTTTGTCTGCATGTATAAATATTTTGTTATCATTTTAACAAAGAGCACTTTGAATTTGACTTAAGTATTAAACGAGATAAAACTTCGTTAAAATCATCCTTCGGTTTTTATCATTTTAAATAAAAGCTTAAATAATTTACCTTACAACTTTAAAGTTATACGAAAACTTAAATAAGAGATTCTCGAAGAGATTTTCAGAGTAAAATTGGTAGCACAAACTTTTAAATTAATTTTATCATTTAAAGCTAGCAGTAATAAAATATTATTTCTGTAAATAGTCAGTCACTAATAGTTTGTTAGTTTCTAATAAAATGCAGACTTGGTTTCGTACGATTTGTTAATATAATTTTTTTCTGTGTAAACATAAATTATTTAAAATCTGTGAATTAAACTAAAGTTGGATTATATCTCTACATTACGTTCTTTTGATACAATAAGCCGCATTAGTATAAAAAAAATCAAATTATAAAATATTTAAAATTAGAATAAATTATTACATTTTAGTCATTAGTAGTACGGTGTGTGGGAGAAAAAAGGTGTGACCTCCGGATTTTTTTGTACAGTTTTAATTTTTATGAAAACTTGGAAGTAAGTTGCTTTTACCTTTTAAATCAAAGTTTATATATGCTTGAAGTTTGCTTTTTATTTTTAGGGGGTAAAAACCACCCCTTCTGCGAAAAAAATAAAAACCATGGAAATAGGTTTACACACATTATGTAAATTAAAATCCACCTAAATAGGTAGAATGAATATATTGTTATGTTGTGAGTTATAATTAAAATATTACTTGTAACGTTTTAACCCTTAAAAATCACCCTTAATAACGAAATAACAAAAAAAATTGTTTTTTTCTTCTAAAATTATTTAATGACGCATATATTGTAAAAAAATATTTTAACAGTTTACGGCATAATAAATATTTAATTACAATAACTCAATCCTAAAATAACCACCCTTTGATGAGATTTACAGAAAAAAATTGTTTTTGACAAATTAAAATGATTTGATGATACATATAGTCAAGAAAATGAGGCTTAAAAAATTGAAATTTAGCTCATCTTACCCTTTACTTAAAATTCTATATCATGGCGATGGGCGCTGTTTGTTTTTTAAGGGTGAAAACTACCCCAATTGTCAAAACTTATAAAATAACATTTTAAACCTTAAGATGGGTAAAATTTGGTTTGGATTAGTTGAATAATGACTGTTTTATGCTTTGGAATAAAATTTCAAAATATTTTAACCCTTAAAAATCAACCCTTGTTAGAGCTTAAAGTAAAAAAAATATTGTTCCTAAAAAATGATTTATTTATCATAGTGATTTAATTTTAGACTGATGTGGCTTAAAATATGTACTTATTTTATTTTGCAACTTTTTAACCCTCATAAATCAACCCCTATTATTTCTTAATTAAAAAAAAGATTTTCCATAAAAAAATTAATAGCTTACAGATTTAATAATTAAAAATATTACTGCCTTTAATATTACCAATTTCATTATTTTGCAAATCTTCAATTTTAAAACCACCTTTTACAACATTGAAATTCTTATAAATTAATACATACAAAAATTTATTTACACAAAAATACACTGCATATTTATATACATAGGCAAAAAGAATTAATACAAACACAGGACTGCGAAGTATACTTTATTATGCCCCGAAGTGGGCTATTCGAATTTTTCGAAAAAAAATTAATTGGTTTTTTAAACATAGCTCCTTCATTTTGAATGATAGAAAGTTTTTTCAAAAATAATTTTGTGGGATTTTTCAAGAGCTACAAGGCTATGTGAATTAAATCCCTTAGTTTTGAAATGGGATGAGTTTAAAAGGCTTGAATAAGGTGGTGCTTGTTCGTAAATAGAGGCTTTAAACGGCCATATCTTGCCAAATATTTATTGTACAGAATATCCAAGCAAAGGAAAAGCTTTGTTATCAAAAAAGGCACAATTCGGTACTGTTATTTTAAAGAAAAGGGATTTTTTATGAAATTGCGGTAAATCGTTTTTCACTTTAAGTTTATTTTTTTCTAAAATTAAGCATTCTAAATTGGTTAAACTTCTAGGATGTATTGATAATATATTTATAAAAAGAATCGCATAGGGGCAAAGATTAATTTTAATTGGAAGGGTAATGTTTTGTAATTGTTTTTACTAATTTTTTTGTAAAAAAAAGTAGAGACCTACCTAATGTTTACCATAACTCACTCAATTTTTATGCTAGCGACTTTTTTTCCTTCAAGAAGAAAGGTCCAATTATATTCTTTAAAAAACATTATTTAAGTTTTTCTTGAACAAACAAAAGCTAAACATTAACAATCTGGAGCTCGGTCCGTATTAATTGTAGAGAAATTATATAAAAAAAAGTTTTTTTGTTTTTTTTATAAGCTACAATTTTGATTTTCACAGTTTTTTGATAAACTGCATATTTTTAAAGTTATTCGTGAAAAACACATTAAAAATGTCGATTTTTTCGTCGAAAACCTGTTACTTTTAATCGCGAGTAACTCGAAAAATATTGGTATTACGAAAAAAATTATAAAACATTTTTTACCTATTATTATCGATTTTTATAGTCCATGTAGGACGAAATAGTTCCGAGCCAAAATGCTTTATTTCCTGTACTATAGTGGAAAGTCTTTAAATAATTCTATAAGTGTATTAAAAGTGTGCACATTGCGTAAACGTGTTTGCAAAACTTTAATAAGTAAAGCCGTACTAACATTTTAGATTGCAAAACGCTAATATTTTTGTGCGCAAACGTTGAATTGTGTATAACCGTTTTAAACTGCTGATTAATCAGACCAAAACTATACTTTAAAAGGTTAGAAAATAATGTCAAATGTACTTACTATAAAGTTGTTAACATTTTTTGGTAGTCAGCAGAGGTTATTAATCTAAAGGGGTTATGACATCGTCGAGAATGGGGATAGCAAAAGTCCAAGACGTGAGGGTGTGAAAAGTACGGCTTATGTTGTCGGCCCTGTCGGGTAACTCTAAAAGTTAGTAGCATTCTCAGCTGTGGACAGAGTCGTGCCACAAGTCGAAGTTTTTATATGGGGTTATTTTTACAGTTGCAAATATTTGTGTACAAAGTTGATATTTTATTGGTTTTGACTGTTTTTACTATATTGTTTTAGTGTTTAGTCGTGTAGTTTTAATTAGTCCTTAGTGTGCAATAGACCAAACAGTTGAGTTCCCCATAAGGATTCTGTCATTTGCTCGGAGCATGTTAAAAAAGACGATTTTATAAGTCTTCCAGAATAATTGCAAAGCATGTGATTATGAGATCCTGATCAAAAACGAAAAAGGCGATTAATAAAAGAAGGTAAGGTGAAAATATAATATACCTAAATGCTGCTATTATTAACAAAAATTGTTTTATTGTAGCAGTTCCATTCAGTTTGCATTATTACACCTCGGATAACACAGACACGGTTTTTAAGTCAACCAGTGACTCTTCACAACTCTGGGTGTAGTTACACAGTTATTTTTAGTAAGTAAATTAAAATTTTTGTGCGATTTTAATTATAGTTATTTGTTGTCAAGAAAGTAAATATGTCAATATTGAGTTGCTTATACCTAGAACTGATCAACTTTAAGTACCTATATGCATTAATGTACCTTCAGAATGTGTATTTAATATTTTTTCCCATTATTTTGTACATTTATTAAGTTTGCGGTTAGTTACATTATTTAATTGTATTTAATTTTTTTGATACTTATCTACCAATTACTTGGTATATTATATTAAAGACATCTTGAAATCACTTTAGATTTTAAAGTTAACTTAATGTTAACTGAAGAAGTTAGTTAGATTGTGTAGTATGAAGTGGACTGCGAGGAACTTGTAAGTAAGTTAAACTTTCGGGTATCAAATAAGAATACGAGATTTAATTCTTTGTTTTATCTTGTAAGGGCTGCCAACAACTATGAAATAAGAATATCGCCTATTTACACAATGTGTATGTTTAAATTTAATTTTGGAATAAAGATTTGTTTATCATTATTATTATTCTTAATATAGAAATAAACTAATAAGTAGGTTGATTTTAAGGGGAAACAACAAAAAACTAAATACTAAAACTATAAATGAAGTTTTTGTGTTTGTATATTATTTTTTTATTTCGTTGATCTAAATTAGTAAAAGATAAGTCTCGAAAAAGCAAAAGACAGTTTGTAATACCTAAAATATTTATAAACAAAAAAGATATAGCCTACTAGATTGGGGCTCTAAAATCAGTAAAACTTAATTATCTTAGCAACAAATTATCCGATCATGCTTTAAAACCTCTTATTTAATTAAGAATTACAAAACCGATATTTTGCAATGACAAAAATGGATAAAAATATTTTTGCAATAATAATACATTTTAAAAAATGGCTATTTTGAACGGTTTTTTTGCATTTTTTATAAACAAATAGACCGAATCAATTTAAGTCGGGCTCAAATTATAGGTTTTTTTAATACCTAAAAAACATTTTAAACGTATTTCTCTAAAATTAACAATGGCGCTTGCAGAAACAAAAAACACGTTTTTAGCACTTTTAACCCTCCACCCCTCACCCCTGCACACTTTTTTTGAGTCTAAAACTATATAGTCATATTCAGGTAATCACCCTCTACAACTTCTAACACCTTTCAACCTGTTACAAATTAACGTCATAAACAGCTCTTATTTTTACCTACAGACTGGGCTATTATTTAAATGTACCAAATTGCATGCCTTTATGTAACGATAACAAAGTTATGGTAAGGGGGAAAACACGCCAAAGCCTTTCGTGTAATATATGTACTTACTGCATGCGTCGCCCCGGACTCTTAGACAATGTTGCAACCTTCCCGCACTGCCCTAAAAAGGATGGCGATAAAAAGGTCCAAGAATCCAGCACAAAATATAAACAGGAGACCTTTAATGGGTTTTAAAATTTAAAAAATCATGATTTTTATTCTTTGAAAACCCAAGTACATGGCCTATAGTGGGAATATCTTTTAACTGTTATTCGATTCTAAATATGGTGGGAAAAAGAAAAATTTCATATAGGGTCTAAAAGGCCACGTTGGGGTTGCTTTAATTTAAATATCAAAGACTTGGCGGCTCCCCTTTTGAAAACATTGACAGGGTCATGGCGGTTTAGGCCCTATTTTTTCCCCCCTTTAGGACCATGCTTTTTTAATTAAAACTGGCCTAATGCCGAAACACTAAAAACCAAGATTACTCTATTAAATATAAATGTTGATATCCAAAAAAAATTTACTATAATAAGGATCTGAGACTCAGAAATAGTCAAAAATACTAAAATATCAAATTTATTTATTACTAGTAAAAAGCTACTATAACTTAAAAAAAATAATTTATTAAAGAGCCCATAAAAATGGGAAAATAATGAAAATTTTAGAATGAAATTAAATTTTATAAAATGAAAATATACAATACAAACAATAAGGTAGGCCGGATTATGTCACATACCTACTCTTAGAGTGATTTACTTTCATAGAAATTACCATATATATTTTTTTTGTAAAACTTTTTTTCTAGATGAAAAGAAATACTATGGCCTATGGGGCAATATCTTTTATCCTGATTTATTCGTTTTTAAATACGGTTGGGAAAGAAAATACATATAGCCTATGGCCACCCGTTGATTAGTAATAACTATAAAACCGTTGTGGTCGTTGAACCAGTCCGGGGTTGCCTATTATCCTTGGACCCGTTCTTTAATAAAACAACTAATTCCGATCACATTTATATATTTTTTTTATATTAACTTACTTGCAAGGATAAAATCGTTTTTTTACTAAACCCTCTAAAAGATATTAAAATATTTGAATATAATGTTATTCAGTAGTAGACCATACTTTACACTTTTTTATGTAAACACTCTTGGAAGGTGTATTTTAGGGCTAGTGGGTAGAAAAAGTGTAAAATAGTATAAAATATTTTTGAATAACAAACAAATTAGAAGTGTGGGTTTTGTCCCCATCCGACCCTCTCTGCAATCAGCTGATCCAGCTCATTGACCTTACCATTAATTTTGTACCCATAACTACCCATAAAAGTTATTAGCATTTAGGTTTGTCACTTTATCTGAAAATTTTTGAAAACCTATTCACGGTTAATTCATAATCCATGTCCTTGAAGACCAGGGCTTGAACCCCATGAATTGTCATTGTTTCCCTGTATTATTATAGTGTGGGCCAAAACGAAATTACTTTTTCGAATATTATTAATTCTGTTACTTAAACCCCCTTAAACTCCTCAAATGTTAAATGGGATGAGGGGTCAAGTGCTCCCTCATTTTAAAGACCGTTTTAGCCTCTTTGTGACTTCTAATTTTTTAAATTTGGGTTAAAAGTTTCCCAGAAAATGCATTATAAAAATAGTCCCATCTTGAAAAGAAATAAAAAACAAGTTTTTATTTGTATAGCATTTTCCATTGCGTGTTTGATACTTCTTGAATTTATTTTGCAGTTTTTTTATCATCTTTTATCCTTCTTTTCGTTTTCGTCCTTACCTTTACAATAGTACAATATTTTTTTTCCGCACTGAATAATAAATAAATTATTGTGGAATTTAGAGGTAAATTGCAATTTTTTTTATCCGATCTAAAATAAAAAGTACCATTTTATCCGTTTATTTTAATGATGATAATATTATACTGCATCGAGCTACAAGTTCAAACTTAAACTATTGGTTTTCTTTTTTTCTAAAGGGATGGTTTATTCTACTTCAAAAAGAGTTTTAATAATCAAATTGTATTATGAAAACAGTAAATGCGCCAATATAGCATCTTAATTATTTAACAAAGTAAACTCGGATAACCATATAAACAAAAAGTACGTAATTGAGCTGGTGAATCAGTTTCGTGAGACGGGGCCAGTGGCAAACCAAAAACATGTGGTTGCAGATCGAATAATGCTAAATGAATCAATAAAAATCTCTGTTAGGTCTCGTCAATATTGATCTCGCTTTAAGTACCAGGCACTAAGAGATAGTTTCTAGCACAAGGCGTACATCCTTATAATATACATATTGTACAAGAATTAAAAGAAGATGACTTTGATCGAGGTTTGGAACCTGGCGAGTTAACGACTAAAAGGCTTATTAATAATCCAAATCAACTTTTATATTTGTTTTAAGAAAGGAGAAAAAAGCTTTTATCATAGCTAATTTCGGCTAGTTTTAGTATCTAATTTGGTTTACCCTGTAAAAAATTATTGCTTATTAAGTTTTTTTTTATTTTATCAATTTATGCTACATTTTGTAATAGATTTATTTAAGCGTTTACTTAAAAGTCATAGGTAATGATGTAGGTTATGTGAAAGATATTTCTTAGATTTGCATTATTCTAATTTATTTAAAAACAAGACGCATTTTTAATGATAAATATCTCCAGCCTTCTTTAGGTAAATAATAAATAAGTTACATGACTACAGGAGAATTTATACTAAAACTTAGTGCGCCGAGGCATAAAGGCGATGGACGCGATTATGCGTTTAAGGCATAATATTATCTCGGATTAAAGGTAACATGACACGGGGATAGAAGAGGTTTCTAAAGATTTTTTTATAGTCCAGTGCCGTTTCACTTTTTCCTTTAAAGAAAAATCCCCCCTTTTATAAAAAAATCGTGTGATTTGTAATTTTTGGGACTTATACTAAATACAACTAACCCTCAAATGTTTTTATTAGCCTCAGATTTCTCGGAAGGGTTCAGTGAGGGGTAATAAAGGGGCGACCCATTATTATGGACAGGTAGGTGGATCTATGCTTGAAATATCCCTTTAGTCGTTTTTTTATAATCTTTTTTAGTAAACATCTGTTGATTTTTCGATTAGATGGGTTTCACGTGTAAGAAAAATGTCGACGCGAATTTGTGTTAATAAAGCTGATAAATTCTGTTATATTTGGCGAAGTTACGCAAAGGGGCGTACCAAAAACCGATATCTTCACTAGAAAAAAAGGCTTATGAACTGTATTTTGGGATGTAAAGTTGGCGATCAAGATAAGTCCTGGGCCCCAAAAGTGTGTTGCAGTTCGTGTTCGAGAACATTGACGGGATGGCTAAAAGGTACGCATAAATCTATGCCATTTGCAGTTCCAATGGTTTGGGGGAACCTCGTAATCACGTAGATGATTGTTATTTTTGCAAGACGAATATCAAAGGAATTTCTAGCAAAACTAAGCGTAGCATTCCTATCCCAATGTTCCGTCTGCAATGCGACCAGTACCCCATGACAATTCATTACCCATTCCCCAACCACCTGGGGAGGTTAACGCTTGATTCCGAATCAGACTCTCGAAGTACTTTCGCCAGAAGCCGGACCAAGCTACATCCCTAGTTCCATTGATTTGCCCGGATACACCTCATTTAATCACTCAAGGTGAATTGAATGCCCTTGTTCGTGACTTGGACCTCCCGAAAACAAAGCGGGAAATTCTCGATCCCGCCTGCAGCAGTGGAACCCCTTGGAAAAGGAGTTAAGGTGTCCATCTACAGAAAAAGGGGGAAACTACTCACAAAATTTTGCAGCGGACGGTGATTTAGTATTTTGCCATGATATTCCTGGCCTTTAAAGGTCGAACTGAACCTTTCCATATACGCCCGATAAATGGAGACTATTCATAGATTCGTCTAAAAAAGTCTAAAAGCTGTTTCAATTTTATAATGGGAAAAGAACATCCATCCGTTCCTATAGCTCATTCGGAAATATGAAAAAAAACATATGACAATCTGAAGATGATACTCAGATGTATAAAGTACGAAGATCACAAATGGAATATATGTGCAGATTTGGGGTAGCGTTATTGACAGGACTGCATGTCAGGGTACCAAAATACGCTGCTTTTTGTGTGGTGGACAGCCGTGCAAGAGACAAACATTATAAAAAAAAAGGTTTGGCCTCCACGTGAAAAAAAAAAGAAGTTGGTTAAAAATTTGACCCGAGAACCGTTAGTTCAGAAAGAAAAAAAATATTTTTTTCCCCACTTCACATAAAGTTAGGGGTTGGGTCAAAAATTTTGTAAAAGCACTGGATAAAAACGGAAATGCTTTCAACTATTTAAAAGAGAAATTTCCACGTATAAGTGAAGCCAAAAATTAAAGAAGGAATTTTTGTTGGTCCCAAATTAGGCAACCCCTTTTAAAAATACCAACTTCACGGACATTTTAAGTGACCATGAAAGACGGGCATGGAATGCATTTGAAAGTGTTTGCAAAAAATTTTTTTGGGAAAAACCAAGTCAGAAAAAATTTTCGTGAACTCGTGGAAGAACTGCTCACGGCCTATCATATTTTAAAATGCAACATGTCCCTAAAAATTCACTTTCTCCATTCCCATTTGGACTTTTTTTTCCCGAAAATCTAGGAGCCATATCGGACGAGCATGGGGAACGATTTCGCCAAGACATCGCATCGATAGAGAAAAAAAATATACTGGAAAGTGGAGCCCGAATATGTTAGCCGACTATTGCTGGACCCTAATACGAGACACATCCAGTTTTTCTTATAAAAGGAAGAGTTCAAGGAAATGAATATTAAAATAAAATAAAAAACCCTTTAAAAATGTTTATACTGAACATAAATTAACTGTTACTAAAATGTATCATACCTTTTTATTTTTTAAATTAATAAATCAGTATTAAAGTGAGTTTTTATTGAATTTTGCTTAATATCAAAACATGTGTCTCTCCCTCATTATTGAAGGCTGATATCGAAAATCTGAAGCCAGATCTGGATTCAGCAGGCCAAAATATATAAAATCCAGCCACAATCATTCCAGGGAGGCAAAAAAAGTTTTAGAATGTTGGTCAGTGTTATCATCCTTGGACCGAAATACATCATGTGAAGTGGTCAGATGCCAAAATCATACACCGCAAACAACATTGGAAAAAAAGGAATTCAAGGAAACAACAGTCATCAGCAAAAACCCAGGATGCTTTGGCAAACCGTCCTTAGATATAAATAATGTTTAGAAACCTCTTCTAACCTAATGTAATCTTACCCGTAGTCCTAGGTAAAACATGCGTAAAACGCATGATCGCGTAATCGTGTAACTTATTTAGTATTTACCTGAAGACAGCTAAATATATTAACCGGTTGAAACTTGCCGTGTTTTTAAATAAATTAAAACAATTCATGTCCAAAAAATATCTTTTATTCAGATTTATTGTATACAGACAGATCCACTGTAGTAGAAACATAGAAATTACTTAGGCGAATTGACTTACATTCGCCTGACTCGAGCTAGGGAAACAAAACTCGCAAAAACTATGCGATAAATGTGGAATGTTTTTGAAGATTTAATTTTGAATTTAAATATTATTTGCTGCTTTGCAAATACGTGGTAAGTTCTCTGAGAAACTCGTTTTTTCACTAACAATAAACAATAATGGACGTTTACGAACTTCGTAAAAAGGTTTAAATTATAAAATGATATTTCCAAGGAAAATCATATCGACAAATTCCTGAATCTTTTCCCGAAGCATTTGAAAACAGACCTATACCATGTCTGAAAACAATTTTTAGAATTAAGTAAAATTTTGAGACCCACGGGTGTGTGTCTCCTCAAAAATATAAAAAACAGGAACTCGTAAATGAAGAACGGGAATTAAAAGAGGCATTAATTTAAGTTGCTGCTGAAAAAGACCCCACTGTAACCAGTAGACAACTTGCTGAGGTAACAGATCCATCGCCTACTACAGTTAAAAGAGTCCTTAAAAAAATGGTTTCCGATCCTACAAGGCCCGAAAAACACATGAAATTTTTCCAGTTTTGCGAATTAATAATGGAAGGGGCAAATACAGATGAAAACTTCCTTAGATCGATTGTTTTCACCGATGAATCGACCTTTCCATTATTAAATCAACATAATCCAACTCAAGTTCGATATTGGTCTCGTGAAAACATACACAGGTATTTTGAGGTTCGAATCCAGTATCCTCAAAAAATTGAATGTTTGGGCTGGTATGGTGGGAGAACACCTTATTGGACCATTTTTTATTGAAGGCAATTTAACTGCAGCAATTTATTTGGATCTGTTACAACAACAAATTGTAGCGGCAATTCGCCAATTTTTAGGAGTAAGATTTGGTAATATCTGGTTTCAGCAAGATGGTTGTCCCGCTCACAATGGACGTATTGTTCAAGGATATTTGAACAATACGTTTCCTAACTGTTTGATTAGTGAACGTGGAACCATTTTTTGGCTCGTGAGATCACCAGACCTTGCTCCTATTGATTTTTTTTGTGGGGTTATTTAAAAAATAAGGTTTATGGTCATAATAAGGCTAATAATTTAGAAGAACTTCGAATAAAAATCGAAGAAGCTTTTTAAACGTTAGACGGGGTTTTTACGATCGTTTGGGATATTGCCTTGCGCAAGAAGGAGGTTTGTTTGAATATTTATTATAATTTCATTTTAGAGTATTTTTATGTTTATAATTATTTATTTTTCATTGCGTACTATTTTAATTTTAGAAATGAGTTTTGGGTTTAGGGAACTTACTTTTTATTTTGCTTTGGCAATTAATGAACTGATAAATAAAGCTGTTGGTATTTAATTTCCTATTTGTAAATAATGGTATTAAGTATCAACTGTTTTCTCAACAGATTGGACCGCATAAATTTATTTTTCGTAATTTTCAAGCGCGCCTTAAACCATACAACACACCCATCCGAAAGCATATTACAAACTGAGATCTCGTTCGGTTAATATGCGGATGTTTATCGATCGAAGCAGACAGTAGTAAATTCATCAGTTCCTGCGTATGTTTCTACTACACTGGACCTGTCTGTGTATACATTAATAAAAGACCTTTTTTCTCGTTAACCAAGCGCATTTTGAAATAATACCAAGAGACATTTTATCTTAGCTATGTAATAGATAGCACAAATAAGATCTACAAAATTAAAAATATCAGTAGCGTGTTTATATTTTTTAAATAGTATTATACTAACATATTGATTGCCAAATAATTACATCAAAAAAATAAAATTTAACAGCCGGTATTTTAGAAAAGAGACATTTTTTGACAGATGCGTAATATGCACTTTTTTCGTAAAAATATTTGAGGAGTCACCTTCTTAAATATTGAAGATTACTTAGGAAACATCCTGTATACAACAGGATGCTTGCTACATAAGCAAATGGGAAACAAACAAGGAATCGAACTATAAGCCAATCTTTCTTCTGCCCAATATAATACACATTTTTTAAAGTAATTCCGTATCATACACTTGTTACATTTCTTAAGAGGCACGCACGCGTGCAATAGACAGGAACTGAAAGTTTACTAGGAGAGCTATGTATCCAGCCCTTAAAAACGGTTTTAGTTACAATAAATATTAAAATTCAAACATCAATTTTATACCTTTTTAAGGCTTTTGATAGTGTGGAAAAATGTGTTCTACACTGTAGAACATATTACTTAACAGGAAATGAAGAAAATTTTTATTCAAACAAATACCCAAACCAAAAAACCATCATCAGTGCTATTTGTCAAGCAGGAGTTACAGCAACTGGAGCGTACATAATATGTAAACAGGACATCGACACTATAACATTATTAAGTTAAAAATTAAAAGTAAAACTGTGAATGAAAGCTCACATTTTCCCTTCAAGAGGGTTAGTTTTAAAAAATGTATTTTATTTTCTATACTCCACCAAATACCATTTTGTTGGAAAGATGGTAGCTTAGTGGGGTATGAATTTTTTTTAAATTTTAAATTCACCCTTTTGAAGGGAAAATGCGAGCTTTTATTCACAGTTTTACTTTTAATTTTTAACTTACTAATGTTATAGTGTGTCGATGTCCTGTTTACATATTATGTACGCTTTAATTACTGCGACTCCTGCTTGACGAATAGCACTGATTATGGTTTTTACCAAAAGCACTCTGCTAGGATATTTGTTTAAATCAAAATTATACACGAAATACAAACTTTCTTTATTTTCTGCATTCTTACGTGCATATGGCTTTAATCAATCTTCCTTTATATTACGCAATGTCTATAAACAGTTTTATGATGTAATTGTCAATGAAATATATTTAAATATGAACATATCTGTAATTATGCTGTCATAAAACTCCTTTTTTTTAGGTATATATTTTCTTAAAATTTTTGTATTGGACATAATTCTTTGCCCATAGTATGTTAATTTTTTTAATTTTTTGTACTTATTACAGTAAATAAATAATTAATAAATAAATAAAAACAGTAAAGGGTACCATTATTTTTACTAGGTCTTCTAATCGTAATTCTCTAATTTTCTCTGTAGACACAGATCACAACCTTATTATATTTAATTAAATAACACAACATCATTGTGTGGCGATGAGGAAATAAAACAGAATTCCGTTCACGTGGCTCTTTGGAATTTGTGCCATAATATATTAGAAATGTTAAATAAAACAGTCTTTATTATGGATTGTACTTTTTATAAGGATTTTTCTTTTTTATAGAAGAAAACTGATTGCTAAGTGTACAACCAAGAAGAATTAAATTAAATATTGTTAGACACTATTTTAATTTAGAACCTAATTGCATAGTTCTAATGCTCTATACAGGGTAGTCCAACGATGGGGGGACGAAAGATTACATGAATAAGTAAAAACCTGCGGGAAATTCGTATATTGGGTCTGGTGTAGGACCAAAAGGGGCACATTTTAAAAATATTTTACGTTATACAGGGTGTCTCAAAAAGTTGTGGCAGACCAAACTTGGTATTTTTCTTATGGAACACCCTGTATATTATTGACCAAGAAGATGCACGTTAAGTTGCTGATAAATTTAATACCAAGTTATATGGGTCTAATGTTAATAGTTTTAGAGAAATTAACGATTTCGTCTGAAAAAATGGGTCAGTTTAGCGAGTTTTTCCAACTTAATAAAAGCAGTTGAATGTAATACAAGATATGCGATCAAAAGCATACATTGTGGTTACCTTTCTGATACAATTCGAGATTTGCAAACGCTTCGATTATACAGGGTGATCATTTCACAAAGAGAAAAAACAGTTTAAAAGGTATCATATTTTCTAATTTTTGAAAAGCACTTTTGTTCTACTTTTAGACGATACCATATTTGATACCCTTAAAATAAACCGTTTGGTAGATATTAACCTCTAAATTTTAAAATTCTTAATATTTACTACTTTTTGGATTTCACTGGTTTGAAACATACAGTTATGCAATTTCTCAGATTATCATAGCAAAAGAAAAGAGTTAAATTAAAGGTTGAACATGAAATTCCATTTCATTGCAGTTAAATAATTAGAAAAAAGAATATTTTACTGTAACCAAAACTTAAACCTATTTACCATTTAAAAAAACAACTGATAGGACAATAAAAATTTAAAAAAATTGGACAATACAGTTACATTTTAACTATCTAATTTTAACGAGATGTTCAAATGTTCTGCCCTGTTCTTGAATACACAAATGTAATCTCCGAACGAAATTCTGCTGTACCGCCTGTAAAGTTTCGATCCTTATATTATGAACGTATTCGATCTTTCATATTTTCTCGGGTTGTAGGGGCTTCCTCAAATACTTGCTGTTTAACATATGCCTATAGATAAAAATGAAGTGGTGTCAAGTTCGGCGATCTAGGAGGCCAAGCGATTGGGCCACCTCGGCCAATCCATCTATTTTCTTTCCATTCACTTAGAAATTCTCTTACAGGTTGGCAGTAATGCGGGGGAGCACCGTCCTGCTGAAACCAGAAATTTTGTCGTGTTTCATTATCAACGTGATGAAGTAGGTTAGGCAATTCATTTTGTAAAAATGTAAATAGACATCTCCGGTCAAACAATCCTCAAAAAAATATGGCCCAATAATATACTGTCCTAATATCCCTCCCCAAACATTGACAGACCAACGGTGTTGATGGTCCACATTTCTAACCCAGTGAGGATTTTCAGTGGCATAATAATGCATGTTGTGCTTGTTTACCACGCCGTTGTTCTTGAAGGTTGCTTCGTCTCTAAACATTATTTTTGATAAAATAGCCGGAACTTCTCCAATTTTACCAAGTACCCAATTGCAAAATGTCATTCTTTTGGGAAAATCATTCTCATACAGCTCTTGGTGTAACTCCATATGATAGGGATGATACTTATACTTTCTCAAAATTCTATGGGAACTTGTTGGTTTAATACCGATTTGTTGGAAAATTCCAGCGCGACTTATGTTCGGATTTTCTTGCATCAAAACCATCAATTAATTTTCTTCATTGGTATCCGTTTTATTAATAACTTTTTTTTATAAGCAACACTTCCTGTTTCTAGAAATCTCTGCAAACGCCTCTGGCCGGGGTTTTTTCTCAGCATCAGGATACCTAGCAGCATACTCGTACATGCGACTGGCAAGAAGGCAATTTTTTGAACACTCTCCTAATATGAAAATCATATTAACGATTTCTAAAATTGTGAAATTAGTCATTTTAAACGAAAGATAACAATACAACTTACAAATAAATTACGACTTTAAAGTATTCCGATCTCCTTTGACAGCTGGTTTCCAGGGAAATTTTCAGTATTTGTTGTTTCCACAGCCCTCTTTATAATCTTGAGTTAGAAAGTAAAGTGAAGGAACTTGCTGGGGTATCAAAGCATTATGGAAAAAATTCCAGACTAATTTTACAGGAATGCATGTTTAAGAGTCAGTTAACGCTTTTATTTTACTCTGGTAAAGTATTGTAAATACAGAAATGGCATGACAGGAGGTTTCATACCAGTGAAAACCAAAAAGTAGTTAAAATTAAAGATTTTAAAATTTAGAGATTAATATCTACCAAACGGTTTATTTTAAGGATATCAAATATGGTATCGTCCAAAAGTAGAACAAAAGTGCTTTTCAAAAATTAGAAAATATACCATTTAAAAAAATAATGTTTTTTTCTCTTTTGTGAAATGTGATCACCCTGTATAATCGAAGCGTTCGCAAATCTCAAATTTTATCAGAAAGGTAGACCACAATGTATGCTTTTGATTGCATATCTTGTATTACATTCAACTGCTTTTATTAAGTTGGACAACTCGCTAAACTGAGCAATTTTTTCAGACAGAATCGTTAATTTCTCTAAAACTATTAACATTAGACCCTTATAACTTGGTAATAAATTTATTAGCAACTTAACGTGCATCTTCCTGGTCAATAATATACAGGGTGTTCCATAAGAAAAATACCAAGTTTGGTCTGCCACAACTTTTTAAGACACCCTGTATAAAATAAAATATTTTTAAAATGTGCCTCTTTTGGTCCTACACCTGATCCAATATATGAATTTTCCGCACGTTTTTACTTATTCATGTAATCTTTCGTCTCCCCATCGTTGGACTACCCTGTATGACTATTATAGCTAAAGGAAGTGGATAATGATCGATCCCTTTTCGCCCATTATATTCGTAAAAATTCAAAGTTTTAATTAAGGTCAGTTTATTATATTTTTTATAATAAGTCCAAGTATCTTAATTTACATTTAAAAAATTGAATAGGTAAATTAAAAAAACCTTTAAACTTGCCATTTTTATTAAATTTTTGCCTTTTTACATGTCTTTTGATCTTTTATTTTAAAAAATTATATAATGGACTCAACACGCCAAAATAAATAAATGCTAATTTATAAGCTTTTTTGTGTAATATAAAGATAAAAAATATTTTGGTGCGTGAGTCTATCTATATTTTTTTTAAATTAAGGATCAAAAGACGTGTATAATGGCAAAAATTCAGTAAAAATGGCAAGTTTAAAGGTTTTTTTTTTTGGTACCAATTTTTGTAGAGAATGCAATGGCTCATTCGATCAAAAATGTCCAGCCCAGTATGAAAATAACTGTGCGCAATAACAAAATTCCACGAAATAATTTAATGTGTTATGTGATAAATCAGTGTGTAGTTAGGCAACACATTATACTTTTATGAGAGCCGGAGTACCGTTTTTGTGCAACGGCGAGCGCGGCGCGTTTGTAACTATATCCGCGCTGTACCATCAACCGTCGTCGTCTCATCATTCGTCATTTTCGTTGTGGTTTGTGCCCTTTGCGCCGTATTAGTTTCGATTGTTTTGCTTTGTGTGATTATATTTTGTGGTTGCAGAAGTTTTTTAGATTGATAAAAACTTGCTTATTTTAGTTATCAGTGTTTATTAAATTGTGACTATAATTTTGTGTTTATTGTTTGTTACTTATAATATCGTAACAAAATGACTAGAGGTTGTATGGTTATGTCTTGCAAATCCAATGGTAACATATCCTTGGATTTCAATTTTTTACTTTAGGTAAGTATTTCTTATACTAAAATTAGGTTCTTCTTATGAGACGTAACGTTAGGTAACCGAATAAATAATAATATATCAATTATGAATAATAGGAAATGAAAATTTCATAGGAAATTTTCATTTCCTATGAAGTGAGAAAAGTAAAGCATTCTTAACTATCTTTTAGATGATTGCCGCAATGTTTGTATATTTCTGTGGATTATTAAAAAGAAATAAGGTTTACATTTAGGTACTTTTATTTTATTTAATAATTTAGTACATTCTTTTAAAGGATCAAAATTATTAATTACTGGGCAGACCAGGTAAATTTTAATATATACAGGTCCCTCTAATTGAATAAAAAAATTACAATTTTATGTTAAAGTTTCTTATACTTTTTCTGTATTTGTTTAAAAGAAATTAAATTTTGGTTTCTTAATCTTACATAATCAACTTTTTAGGCTCGACATACTGTAGATACATAATTATTAACGGATAATGTTACAATGGATACCTAGGAACCAAAGGTTTCTAAACATTTTAACCACTGTTATTCTGTCTCATGAATGTTTGTCATTAGTGAAAAGTATATGCCTAAAAAGCAGTTATAAAAATTTTCACTTTTTAATGTACAGCCAGAATCTTAGGATAAGATTAAACTCATTTACACTATCTTGCCCTTTTTTATCACAAAATTGGTGATAAGTACATGAAACTATCATACAATGTTTGAAATTTATTTTAAAAAATCTTGTTTTTATTTATTTACAACGATTTTTTGTAAAAATACAAAACTCCCAAAAATATCGACCATTTAAATAAAAGGCTATTCTTTCCATATTATACCAGATAATATAAAATCCAATATTACACAATAATTTTAAATATTCTATAGTAGTATCGTTTAATAACCAACAATTTTATGCAAAAAATTTTAAAAAATCAGTGAATGTTTGAATTTGACATTTGATGATGTCAACCTTATAGATAGTAACAAAAAATTATGGAAGTCCGGCCCTGACCTACTATTCATTGCGCAAACTCCGCGTGGCCAATCCTCCTATTCCCGCTGCCCTGCACTCCTGGACAATTTTGTTCTACAGTATTGGGCTTCCATACACCTTTTAACTTCCTTGACTTGGACTTATTATAAATATAATAAAATGACCTAAATTAAAACTTAGAATTTTTACGAATAAGATGGGCGAAAAAAGACCGACCTTTACTCATCTCCTTTGGCTTGTAAGACTTTTCTCAGGTTTTGAGTATCTTTTTAGAAAATGCAAACCATAATGAATATTTTTGAATTGAATTTATTTAAACTACCTAAAGTATTATTATTAACTTTTCTATTTTTGGATATATTTTTTATATGGTTTTTAAACTAATTATATATTATAATGTTAAATTTTAATAAAATATATTACTGTTCTATATTAATTTAATAAATAAATTAACATATTTTTTAAAAGCAACTAGTAAAAATCTGTTATTAAAAAATTATACGCAGAGGTAATAAATTCAATGTCCACACTGTCTTTAAAACAAAATTTACCATTGTATTTAATATAACAAAATTAAAATCATTGATTATAAATGAAAATACAAAGAATACTACTTACAAAAACGCTTACAAATGTATTAAATGTGATTAAACTTTTATGCCATACAACATCAAACATAAATATATCACAAATACAGATCTCCAGAGTTTAAAATTTTTCAACATGCGTTTGATAATAATTATTGCAGAATAAGTTAGAATTACATATGCGATTAGTTTCTTTCCTTCCCTTTTTAAATAAAATGTGTTATACACACTAAATATCTAAAAAAGGTCTTTAAATACATTTAGGGTTCGTTGGTTCATTTTTTTTCTAAGTGTTGTTTTTTAAGAATAATTTAGATTCCGTCCATGTCATATTGTAACCCTCTTCATAACTTTGTATCCCCTTATTGTTTTTTTTCTAAACTTTCGCCTAAACAAAATTTACCACGTTCTTAATATATATTTTTAGCGTAGATTCTTCATATCTATTTACTTTGTTGCCTTGTAGCTTCTTAAAGAGCTTCTTAAGTTAAACGGAAGACGGATGTTTTAATAATTCCAACTGTTATTTTGTTTAAGTGACTTTATAAATGGAATTTTAAGTAGCGATAACCATTCTTTGTTGTGTTTTAACCTTCTTATCCTACTTCTTCCTTTGTCTTAAATGTGGTTTAAATCTTTCACAGAATATCCATTTTTGGTAAGGTCGGATTTAATATTGTTAATTACTATCTGGAAAATTGCAAATATCATTATTATTAATCTTTTATTTTATTAAATATCATCACAGGCCTCTAAAATAAAGCAAAATAATAAATCTTATAAGCTCCTGTGTAATAATTATGGTTCACACATGCGTAGAGTTTCTTTTAGGTATTTTTGAACATAACTTTGAATATCTAGTGGCAACACTACAAACTCAGCCATTTGTCAACTGTCATCGAGTTGATTTAACAGTATATACGTTTAACCAGTTAAAGTTTCTTGTAATTAAATTTAAATTAGCTAAGTTAAAATGGTTATAAAATTATCACAGAACAATGCGATGTGATGTATTTATAAGTGTTTGAAAACTTATAGTACATATAGTACAGTGGATGGGGAGAAAAAAGGTGTCTGACCTCCGGATTTTTCTATACAGTTTCAATTTTTCTAAAAATTTGGAGTAAAGTTGCTTTCACCCTCTAGATCAAAGTTAATATATGTTTAGGTTGTGCTTTTATTTTTAGGAGGTAAAAACCACTCCTTATGTTAAAAATTAAAAAACAATAGAAATGGACTTTATGTAAATTTAAATCATAGCTAAATATGTAGAATAAATTAATTTTCATGTTGTAAGTTATATCTAATATTATATTTGTAACGTTTCAACCCTAAAACTCACCCTTAATAGCGAAATTGGAAGATTTTTTTTATTTTAAAATTATTTAATAGGCTTTTATTGTAGAAAAAATATTTTAACAGTTTACGGAATAATAAATATTTAACTACATTAACTTAACTTTTAAATAACCACCCTTAAAAATTTTTTTGACAAATTAAAACGATATGATACATAATTATTATAGTCCCGGAAATAAATCTAAAAAATGCCAAAACCTCGCAATTTTTTTGTCCTGCATCGATTTGCATAAAAATTTGGAATTAGGCGCTTTTAACCCTCTACTTAATATTATATTTATGGTGATATCGCTATTTTTTACGGATGAAAACTACCCAAAATTGTCAATACTTATAGAATAACATTTTAAACCTTAAAATGGGTAAAAGTTGGTTTGGATTAGTTGATTAATGATTGTTTTGTGCTTTGGAATACAATTTAAAAATATTTCAACCCTTAAAAATCTACCCTTGTTAGAGTTTAAAGTTAAAAAAAATATTAACTCTAAAAAATAATTAATTTACCATAGTGATTTAATTTTAAAATGCTGTTGCTTAAAATATGTACTTATTTCATTTTGCAACTTTTCGTCCCTTATAAATTAACACTTATTATGGCCTAATTAAAAAAAAAGAAAAAGATTTACATCCAAACAATTAATAGCTTCACAGATTAAATACTAAAAATATTACTGCCTGAAATATTTCCAAGTTCATTCTTTTGCAAATTTGTAATCCTTAAAAACCACCCTTTACAACATTGCAATTCTTATAAACCAATATAAAAGATATAAATAGGAAAAGAAAGTAAAATAACATACAAAAATTATACCGGTAAAAGTATACCGGTTTTATAGAATATTATGCTCTGAAGTGGGTTACTTAAATTTTTTGAAAAAAGTTTATTGGTTTTTTAAACATCGCTCCTTTAGTTTTAATGAAAGAAAGTTTTTAAAAAAATAATTTTGTAGGGTTTTTTAAGAGCTACAAGGCTATGTAAATTAAATCCTTTTTAATCCCTTAGTTTTAAAACGGGATAAGTTTAAAGGGCTAGAATAAGGTGGTGCTCGCTCATAAATAGAGGCTTAAACGGCCATATCTGGCCAAGTAATTATTGTACAGAAAAATCTATGTAATAAAAAATCTTTGTTTCCAAAAAAACTATAGTTCGGTACTCTAGCATTTTTTTTTGTATCTCATATTGGATTTTTTTGAAA